>CALNHX010009515.1:0-49039 GCA_940337035.1 Agriotes lineatus | reverse complement strand
GTGTGTTGAATTAAAATGACATTTTTTGTATAATTTATGTGACATGATGTCGATTTTTGTAAAAATTTATGTGAGATGATGTGTAATAACGTGATTTTTGTTCAATTTTGAGTTAATTTTCGAAATAAAAATGAACAATGAGCCTACGTAACTGATATTTTGTTTATCGAGATGATGGTGGCAGAAGATTTTTCAATAAAATTGCGTGTTTTTATTCAATTTTATGTTAATTTTGGGGTCAACGTACATTTTTGAGCGATGCAATTTATAAAAAGTGTAAAACATTTGCAAAATTATGCTTAGAAATCACTCTAAAACAGTTTTTACATTATTTTCGTTATTATAAATCGTTTTGTAAAACGAATTGTGATAATTTTTTAAGTGAAATGATGTGGGATGGGGTATTTTTTATCGCTTATTGAATCAAAATGTCGTTTTTTGTATAATTTCAAGTGACGTGATGTCAGTTTTTGTAAAATTTTAAGTGAAATGACGGTGTCAGAACATTTTTTTCAACGAAATTGAGTGTATTTATTCGAATTTGTTAATTTGGGATCAAAATACATATATTTTTACCAAAATTACAAGAACTTTTGTAATAAAAATGCGAAATTGTAACATTATATCGATCAATCTACCGTGAATCTAAAATTTTTAAATAGTTTAGATAATATTTATGATAAAACGTTGTAATAGAAATGCACAACGAGCCTACTTCACCGAAATTTTGCTTTTCGAAATGATTGTATCAGAATATTTTTCAATTAAATTGCTGTTTTTATTCAAATCTTACTAAATTGCAACAATTTAGAGTAATGTACTTTGAAAATTATTATTAAATTGTCATTTCGATGCCGACCCTCGCCAAAACTTAGTGATTTATTTTAAATTTGCTTATTGCGTTTTATAAAAGATGTGATTCAAAGTAACTAAGATGCTTTACTAATAAAATAAAAACCAAACATGACAATCCCGTAACAACTAGGGTTCAAACCCGACTTGGGGCCGACACAAAAAACTTTTTTTTTATTAAATAAATGCGAGCGAGAGAGAACAGCTGCGATGAGTGAGACGAAAAACTTCGGCGTGACGTAATCAAATTCAAAAATGGTTGCCGTGGATTTCGCGCTTTAAAATAATTATTCACATGTGGCTAGGTTTCAAATCCGACTTGGGACCGACGCAAAAAGCTTTTTTTAAATTAAATAAATGCGAGCGATAGAGAACAGCTGTGATGAGTGAGAGTGAGACGGAAGACTTCGGCGTGACGTAATCAAATCCAAAAATGGCACAGCGTAGTTATAAAACTCAAGTACGAAATAAAATAATGTCTATTTATTTTAAAAGCGACAAAAATCATATGAACCAAATCGTTAGAAAATCGCAAAACGCTTATGAATATATTTTTTAAAACACGTATAATATATATTTTTAAATACTTGGAAGGAATGATGAAATACATTCAATCATATTAAAACTGCAGACATTTTGAACTAATCCAAGAGATAAAGTTACAGCAGTCAATAATGTGACATGTGACGTACCTAAAGTTCACAGAAGTAGACGAAATAGAAAGAACAGCTCCCGGGCTATAAAGTCTTTTTGTAATCACGCCTAGCAACATAAATTTAAGCATGTTCTAGCATTTCAAATATGAAAAATGGATAATACCGGCGGTTTTTATAAATAATTTAATAAAATTTTATGAGACCTTTTCATACTTAGTATTTCAGGAATATATTAAACTCAAATTTCTAACTCGTTTTATATTTACGATCTGACTTTGCCTCTTGTCGCCGACAAGCCACGACCTGTTTGGCCAATTGATAAAAATAACATAATTAATTCTAGCAAAACCACTTATGAAATCAGTTTTTTAAAAATCGTATCAGCCTTCTAATACCCGAGACGATGTAATTCCACTGGTATAAATTATAATTTTCAAGAAATATTTAGTTTTAAAATATGGAAGTGTAACGACACATGAATGAAGCGGCATTCTGCTCAAACCTTAAAATCGAAGGCGCCTCGCTGGCCTAGCGGCATAGGTCGATGCAACGGACATGTGGATACGAACGTCGCAGGTTCAAATCAGAGTCGACCAGAGATTTTTTTTAAATTAAACATCCATTCTGTGAATGCAAGAGAGAACCAACGCCCCATGAGTACAAGAGGAAGACAGATTTACAAAACGAGGGCTAAATTAAAAATTTTAAAATGCGAGAGAAGTGCGCGCGCAGAAAACCAAGATGGCCGACACTCCGGGAAGTTTAAATTAAAAAATGAAACTTAGAAAAAATCTGAAAAATTTCAAATCCAAAATTGAAAATGGCCGCCGCGTAATTCCGGAAGCAAATTAAACATGGCCGCCGCGTAATTTAATCAGTAGCACATTTCAAAATTAATTAGGTCAATCCGCGAATTAGCGGTTTAATTGGAGCATTTGATTCGCGGTTTAATTAACGGTTTAATTGGATCAATCAATTTAATCGAGCATTTTAATTGCCCCAATTAATTTGTTATCACGATCAGAGTGCCTCTATTCTACTGATAATGAATTAATTTCTTTCGATCTTTTAAAAGAGGCATTGATATCGGAACCAATTTTTTCGACGACTGACATCGAAAGTAGATTTTTCTCACTGTCATTTGACAACAGAAAGTTGACATTTGCCGCTGAGCGTGCGTTTTCATCTTTTTGCCGCTCGCCGAGCGTTTTGGGTTTCCGCGTGAACAAAATAGACGTCCGAATGTTTCCTTGACAACGCCCGTCATTTGTGGAAATAATCGCGTCACATGTCATATAGACTGCGCGTGTAATGTTAACTTGATTGTCAATTAATTTTTGCGATAAAACGAAATTTGATATTTTCCTTTAATAATATGCTCAGTCGTCGAAAAAATAGTATGTATGTTTCGAGCTAAAAGTGCGCTTGCCGCTTTTGCATGATTGCTGGTTTCGACTTCGTCTCAACCAGCAATATTCATGCGCAAGCGGCAAGAATGCACTTTCAGCTCTTAACATACAATATACTATTGCCAATTTATTCCCCGCAGGCGGAAACGGAGTTGCACTGCGATGCAAGCTTGGATGGTTTTGGATCCGTAGGTACTTATGCAAAAACAATCTGATGGAAAATTTCATCCAATTTGTTATTTTAGCAATAGAACAACGCAAGCCGAGTCACGTTATCATAGCTTTGAATTAGAGGCTTTAGCAGTGGTTTATTTAACTGAACGATTTAGAATTTATTTACAAGGGATACCATTTACGATAGTCACTGATTGTAACAGCTTAATTAAAATTGACATTAGAAAGAAATGAAGTAAATCCGAGAATTTTACGGTGGTCTCTTATATTGCGTAATTATGATTACAAACTTGAACATCGCACAAGTGATAGAATGAAACACGCTGATGCTCTTAGTCGAACTTATACTATTTTACTCATAACTGAAAATAGTTTTGAAAGAAACTTGTCAATTTTGCAAGATTTAGATAAGGAAATTAGCGAAATTATAAAAGAAACTCGAAGTAAATGAGGACAAAATTTTCGAAATGAGTAACGGTTTAGTTTATAGAAAATATAATGGAAAATTACTATTTTATGTTCCAAGCACAATGGAACACAACGTTATTAACGCCAGTCACGACGATATAGGTGACCAAGGCATTAGCAAAACCACAGAATATTTAACACGCGTTTATTAGTTCCCTCATATGAAAGAAAAAGTGAAAAACTATATAAGAAATTGTTTAAAGTGTATAGCACACGGTACAATATTAAACTAAGTGGAAGGACGGCTTCATTGTCCTGACAAAAAAAAATTACCATTTTATTGTCTGCACATTTTTAAAATAATTGATGCCTTTACAAAATTTGTAAAATTGCATCCTGCAGTAACCACCAATTCTGAAGAGGTAATTAAACACCTAAACAATTATTTAGCAACTTATAGTAAACCAGCAAAAATTGTATCGGACCGTGGTAGTTCTTGTACATCCACAAAATTTTAAAATTTTGTAGGAGAACATGGAATAAAGCATGTTTTGATAGCTACTGCTACTCCACATTCAAACGGTCAGATTGAACGTATTAATGTTAGCAAAGCTGTCAGAGGATACGAGAAAATGGGATCGCATATTGCATGAAGTAGAATTTGCATTAAATAATACAATTAATCGTTCTACCGGTGACACACCTGCAAGGTTATTATTTGGAATTAATCAAACTGGTTTAGCAGAAGATAATTTGAAATTAATTTTGGAGGATCAACAAGAAACTGAGCGCAATTTGGCTGATAATCGAAACAATGCTGTTTCAAAAATAATAGCGAGTCAAAATTACAATAAAGAATATTACGATAAACGTCATAAAAAACTCTTTTATGTATAAAGTTGGAGATTATATAATGATTAAAATTGTCGATGTTACAGCGGGAGTCAATAAAAAATTACTTCCAAAATTTAGGGGACCTTATGTAATTAAGAAAATATTGGATAATGATCGATATTTAATTAAAGATCCAGATGGTTATCAGTTAACTCAGCTGCCATTCGAAGGTATTTGCTCACCTCAAAATATGAAACCCTTGGGCTAATTATATGCAAATGTGATAGTTCAAACTATTTCTATTTTTTTAAATATCGGATTTTGATATGAGGTACACGTTTCAAACTTTTATGTATTTTGTTAGTATTTACTGTAATTAGTATAGTTTAGTACCTAGTAATACGTTTAAGTAATAAAATTATAATAATGATTGAGGGCAATCATAATTCAGGATGGCCGAACTGTGGTGAGTGGTCCTGGCGGATAGGCAACACACTTGCACTACAGCAATACGCCTTGCGGATAGGCAACACACTTGCCAAGCATGTGACGTCACCGCATCAAGACAAAGTACAGGGTGCGCACCCCAATGGTGCAACCCTCAGCGGCGGCAGTTCGAGTTGACTTGCTGCATTATTATTATGAACGTTATGTTATTATGTTATGTGCTTTATATTGTGTCCATATGTTAGTTGATAATAAACCGTGTAAATAACTGTTAATATACATAGTATGTATATATTAATAAACACTACACTACGAGTAATTAATCTTTTTTCTCCGATCAGACGAACAGTTATACTTTTCCGACGTGCTTCTCTGATCACAAAATGCTTGATTCAGGTGTGTTTACGGCGTTGCTAAACAACAAACAATAACTCTACGCAAATGCAAATGCATGTTAAGATAACAATAAATAACAGTACGAGAACAAATTGTCAGCCTGCGATAAAAGAAACTTTCCCAGTCTAAGCCGGGAAAGGCGTAAGTTAACGTAACGTCATTTATTAATTTTTGGATTTATTCCGATCGGAGCAAAAATAGTTGGAAAAGTGGACTTTCCGGCCTCCTGTGGTTGTTTTGACTCGGGTTACGTTTCGGCACAGTTTCTATAGTCGGCCGGAAATTGTGCTCGTAATAGCTACATAAAAAAACACATAGAAAGCAAGAATGCACATATTTTTAAAACATCCAGCGTTGCATCCAAGAGAAACACATACATGCGCTAAATACACTAAACTATCACACATTTTCTAAGTAAAACCATAAGTAGTTAATCTGACACCACTGATAATCGAGTTCTCGACAAAAGACTAATAGTCCAGTCGTTGAAGGTTTTCCGCTCCGAATTCTTTGAACTTTGATCGATTGACGTGAAATTTGGTGAGTGGTTAGGGGATGGCTCAAGGAGCAAAAGTGACATGGCGCTGATGTGCGCTTTTACCCTGAGAGTAGATGCCACCCCTTCTCGGGGGTAGAAATTGTTCACTCAAAATAACCCCGGAAATGTATAGAGGGACAAATTCTAAGTAAAAAATGTTCTATATGTTTTTTTCGATAGATCGATATTTTTCGAGCTTTCGCGATTGAAAGCTTAAATTTTTCGTGATAAAAATGTATGTTTTTGGACGGTTTTTCGCGAATAAGTCGAAAACTTCGAATTCTATCAAATAAGTTGTAATAACCAAAAATGAAGCGTAGAAAACAGGAAAGAGATTGGGGTTTTATGAATGCTCTAAGTCCAAAATAACGGAAGTTATGGTTCGTTGAAGATTTTTTTTGCAACAACTTGGTTTGAAGTAATCAACAAAGTAATTAACGGAAAACCGATGCATTTTTCGGGAAAAACTTATAGAAATTTTTTTGTAGTGATTGAAAAGACCTTTAAAACGAGCACTGTTAAAAGTCGATTGCATTATAACTAAGCGAGTTACGATGCAAAAACCGTGAGCCACTCAAATTTTTGAAAAAAAATGAGCTATAAAACCCCAGCCATTCCACTAGAATTGATACTGACCATTATTCCTTTACAAATTACTTTATTTTAGTATAACTTATGTAATCCAAAAGTTTGGGCGGGTTAGAATGCGTATTTTTCGAAAAAAATATGATGAAAATGGAAAACGTATTTTTAAAATTTCTTAAAAAAATACCTTATTTTGAAAATACCTAAAACTAAAGAAAAAAACGTAAAAAATAATATAGTACAAAAATGTGGATGTTTTATTAACGAACATTTTAGTTTTTTTTTAAATTTCTGTAGGAAAGAGAATAACGGAGATACAAATGTTAGCAGTTAGCATTATAGTGCGCGGACCACCCCTCCCGAGCCCTTCAACCCTTTACTTTTTGAATATGCAAAGTCTGAGCATGTCGAAAAACTTTTGGATTACATGAGTAATACTAAAGTAAAGTAATTTGTAAAAGGATAATGGTCAATATCAATTCTGGTGGAATGGCTGGGGTTTTAGCGCTCATTTTTTTTTCAAAAATTCGAGTGACCCACCGTTTTTGCATCGTAACTCGCTTAGTTATAATGCAATCGACTTTTAACAGTGCTCATTTTGTATTGTTTGAGGCTTTCGCGGTTACTCGAATTATTCTCCTTAGCATAGAATTTCGGCTTAGACCGCGTAGTATTTGTATATGAACACCCAGCAGTTTCTGGCTTAATGTGCCTTGCACCTTGTGAAGTCGAGCAAAAACCCGCGCGATGGCCATGCTCTTTGGTGGCTCGTGTTGTTTGAGTATCTTGAGAACGAGGATACTTAGGCAGATTTGGCCGTTTTGCTGTTTGTGCATCCATATTCACTAACGTGTCGCAAGACCTTGCAGCTTGCATCATCAGAGTGAAAGTCGCACTAAGAACCGAAGGTCGGTGTGGAGCTATTTATAGTCCTCTGTGCCAGGCGTGCGGAGTGGCGTAACGCTGGTTGGTCATCCGAGTGCAACGTAATCCGCGGGGCGTGGCCGTATGACGCACAGTGGTTGTAATGCTTTAGATCGTGTATCACAGGGGTCCACGTTTTACTAAGCTTAAAGCCATCTTCCCTGTTGATATTATTTGGATGTTTTTCTATTTCTATGGCTTCACGTATCTCTCGCGGGAAGTAATGAGGTATTTTGGCAAGTACTCTGGCATGCTCAAATTCTAAAGTGTGCCCATTTGTAAATGTATGCTCAGCTACGGCTGATTTTGTGATGCGTTTGTGTTTGCAATCGCCTTTATGTTCTTGGAGTCTTAGATCAACGGAACGACCAGTCTGTCCAATGTAACTCGAGCCGCAAGAACAAGGACTGCGATCTAAGCCGAAATTCTATGCTAAGGAGAGTGCTCATTTTAAAGGTCTTTTCAATCACTACAAAAAATGTTCTATAAGTTTTTCTAGAAAAATGCATCGGTTTTTCGGTAATTAACGTTGATTACTTCGAACAAAGTTGTTGCAAAAAAAATCTTCAACGAGCCATAACTTCTTTTATTTTAGACCTAGAGCATTTATAAAAAAACAATCTCTTTGCTGTTTTCTAAGCTTCATTTTTGGTTATTACAACTTATTTGATAGAATGCGAAGTTTTCGACTTATTGGCGAAAAACCGTCCGAAAACATGCATTTTTATCACGAAAAATATAAGTCTTCAATCGCGAATAGCTAGAAAAATATCAATCTATCGAAAAAACTATATAGAACATTTTTTTACTTAGAATTTGTTCCTCTATCCATTTCCGGGGTTATTTTGAGTGAACAATTTCTACCCCCGAGAAGGGGTGGCATCCACTCTCAAGGTAAAAGCGCACATCGGTGCTATGTCACTTTTGCTCCTTGAGCTATCCCCTAACCACTCACCAAATTTCACGTCAATCGATCAAGGTTCAAAGAATTCTGAGGTAATAGCATATTTTTACCTTCAACGACTGGACTATAAATTACACAGTGGGCTAAGAACAATTAATAAACTTCTTTTAGTTACAGCTAGAGAAGAAACTTGTTAGAAACTTCAAAAAAACATTAGGCAAGAATAAAATATTAGAAACAAAATTATAATAGAACGATTTTACACAGTCAGACAAAACGTCTGCAAACAAGAGAAACAGCCACTAAGCAAACTAAATAATTATAATTCAATTAAATTTCTACCTATAGACAAAGGTAACACCACTGTAATCGGTGGCGGTGCAAAAGCACCTTGGGCCCCTAAGCAAATATAAAAATGGTCTCCCTTGTAAAAAGATTTATATACTTAATGAATTGTATATTTATAATTATACTATATAAAGTAAACGTTTAACAAAAAATCTGTAAAAGGCTTTACCCAGAACTTCCCTCGTCGACATTGTGACAGTAAATAATTTTAAAAATGAAATTAAGTTAGGAGTAAAAATATCTTCACGTTTCTAATAAATTAAATAAATTTTCAAATAAAAAAATTTGTTACCAGTGGTCGAATTCGAAGGGCAGGCGGACCGCGTATGCAGTCCTAACGTTTTGTGGGATATTGCAAGGGAACGGGCTATTTCACCTGAGCTACGGAGCACCGACCTTTCGAATTCCTGCGTTGCAGCTGTAATAAGTAAAGCACTAATTTGTTGCTCCTTTTTGTATCATTGTAACTTATTCTGTATCTATTGGGGCTAATTTTTGGCAAACATAAAGCCTACGCTATGTACAAATTATTACTTGTATTTATTGCTAAGTTAAATAAAAAATACACAAAATTTTATTTTTTAAGGTGCTCACCCTGTATATATTTGTCTGAAATTTTCTCGGTTTCACGCCAAGTAGATATATAAAGCCGCGTATACATTAAAAAATATTTACGTTGTGTGTTGCATTTCAAAATGTAGCGCACTTATTTTCGACGCAAATTTAATGGAGGGGCATCATTTTTCGACGCAGAAATGAGTGTTGTGCGTTGTGTGTCGGCGATCCGCCTGTTCGTCGATTTGCAGTGCGGCGCATTGTGCATTCTCTTATTATTAGTAAGTTTTATATTTGTAACATTTGTGGAAATAAAGAGTAATAACAGAAGATGGAATGGAACAACGAAGACGCATTGGCACTTATTCAAGAGTACCAGAAGCATACATTGTTGTGGAATCTTAAACATCAATGGCATTTTGAATCTATTCTCTTGATTTTTGGCCCAATCATATTAATGATATGACATAGAAGAACGTTGCGGAATTGTCCTGTGCTTTCATCAATTGCTAATGCCGTTAACAAGCCGCTACCGCAATTTTCTATTGATAAAGTTGTGTCATCTAGTAACGTCTTTCTTATTATTGAGTTTATTTTAATTTTTTCGAATTAAATTGTGCATTATAATAACTGCCGCATATTTCTTTTTTACTAATAATGAGGTAATAAGGCATGGTTAATTAATAATTTCCATCTACAAGTTAGAAAGTTCATTCCTAAAAATAAATTAAAATTAAAACAACGCGAACACATAATATATGCACTACCAACATATGTCTACATCAGCACAACGTTGCGCCTCAAATCTCTTTGAAGTTCAAGTAAAAACCGACTGGGCGATGGATAGCGTGCGTCGTTCGTCACGAAAATATTGGTGTGCGTTTGTGTTCGGCGAACCGTCCACATCTACATTAATTTCAACGCACAAATTTGCGTCAAATACAACGCACAACGTAAATATTTATGAATGTAGACGCGGCTTAATGTTTATGCAAAATATTGTTTTCCTCCGGTAAATAGTTTTTGAGTTATATCGCCAAGAGACAGACAGACAGACGGAATTGAGAAAACCTGTTTTTCGTCATCTAGGGACCCTGAAACGTGCAGGTCTGAAGAAATCTCGAGGGGTGATTTTTTCGCGATTACAATACTTCCTTCGTCTTTTAGACTAGGGAACTAAAAATAAAATAACATCCTGTTATAACCACCAAAAATAGAGTAGTAAATGTCTAATATTTAACACATTTTATAAATAACATATTTAACAAAATATCAATTAAAAATATAAAACTAAATAAAATCTTCAAGTTGGTATAGGCACAAATACAAAGAAAACTGATGGATAAATATCTACTTAGGTAAAGTAAAATAATATTCAGCTAAAATAGGTAACAAATACTTATCTGTCAAACGCCGTAAAAAATTATCAGAAATAAAAAATGTATCTTTCTGTCCTTATTGACAGCAAATTGTTCCACAAGATCTTTATGTCCATCGTAGACGTAGACCTTTTTGCTCAACTGACAAAACCGAAAGGTCATGTAGCCTCAAATAATGTTTTATTATTTTCAACTTTCTAAATTATCTTTCTATTGTGACTAATGTTACACGTAGTGTCAAGTATAAAACCAAATGCAGTAATAATCTCGCCAAAATTGCTTTCGAGAACACTATATTTCTGTAGGAATAGTCACTTTTTCTGAAGCAAATCGCATCGGACCTGTTCAGCTTCTTGTATTCTTAAAACGTTCTTCAGTGCTAAAAATTCACAAATGTTTGTTAGTTTTTCAAAGCCCTCAAATCGAGTCTGATCACTGATGCCTGATAACTGAGAGTGGGGACTGAGATTGCAGTGCTTTCAATCTATACCCAAATGAAGTAGAAGATACCAAGATATTTCTTAGCGAATACCCAAAGTATAAAGCGGAGTGCAGCGACATTGAAGAAAAATGGAAGAGATTCAAAGACGTACTGAGGAGCACGGCAGCAGAGGTCTGTGGTACAAATAAAACGAGGAAAAATAAAAAACATACAGCATGGTGGAATGAACACATCAAGAAAGAGATCAAGGAAAAGAAAAACTTATGGAAAAAATATTTAAACAAAAGAAGTCTAGAGACCTATGAAGCATATAAAATACAAAGAATAAAAACCAAAGGTCTGGTTATCGAAGCAAAGAAGGAATCATGGGAGGAACTTGGAAAACAGCTAGAGGAGAACAGTAGGAACAATCAGAAACTGTTTTATACTGAAATCTTTTAGAAGTAAAAAAGAAGTAAGACTAAAACAAGTTAAAACCAAGGAAGGAAACATAATACACGAAGAAAAAGAAGTTCTAAACAGGTGGCAACAATATTTCCAGGAATTATTAACACAAGGTAACACACAGCAAAGCACCAGACAGACTAATAGCCGAAGTATGGAACAAATAAACACTAGAATAGTCACTGCCGCCGAAAATAAAATAAAATTAGAGGAAATAACGGAGATGGTGGCTAAAATCAAACTTGGGAAGGCAGCAGGATGTGACGAACTGACACCAGAAATGGTCAAATTTATGGGAAACAGTGGAATAAAAGAGTTACACAAGATATGCAACTTAGCATGGCAACTAAAGAAGATTTCAAACGATTGGAGCACGGCAATCATAGTTCCAATACATAAAAAAGGAGACACAAAGGAGTGCGTAAATTACCGAGGGGTTTCCTTACTGTGCGTGGCAGCTAAAGTGTACAAAGGCATCCTAGAAAAGAAACTAAGATCAGACATAGAAAAACAAATACAGGACGCTCAAGGTGGATTTCGTGCGGAACATAGTGTACAAGACCATATATTCACCCTACAACAGTTGGCAGAAAAGTTGTTGAGTAAGAACAGAAAAGCATACCTGTGTTTCATAGACTTGAAACAAGCATTTGGCAGTATTAAAAGAAACACCATATGGAACAGCCTAACAAAGAAAAACGTTGAACTGGACTTAGTGGACACCGTAAAAAGCACTTATGATCGAACGTTAAACAGGGTGAGAACTGGTAACATGCTATTAGACTCGTTCATAACAACACAAGGCGTAAGGCAGGGGGGAGTGTTGAGCCCGCTTTTGTTTATATGCGTCATGGACGATATAATAAAAAATGTGAACAAAAAATGAACCCTTCAATGTAGGTTACAAAAATCTACAACCTGTCAACCTAGAAGTGTGCGCGTTTGCTGATGACGTAGTCTTATGTGCGAACACGGAGAAGAGGCTACAAGAAAACCTGGATGTGTGGAATGAAGTGTTAGAGAGGTATAGCCTGGAACTCAACACGGACAAAACCAAAGTCGCAGTAATATCAAACGAAAACACCAAAATCAGCATAAAGATAAACAACAAGAGTATTGAGCAAGTACAACAGTTCAAATATTTAGGCAGTACCATACACACACGAGGTACATTGGAAGAGGAACTAAATAATAGATTAAGTACAGCAAACAGAGTTTTCCAAGCCATATCAAAAAGTTTCCTAAACCAAAGGGCGATATCCACCCACACAAAGTTAACCGTATACAAAACCATCTACCAACCAATCTTACTGTACGGCGCTGAAAGCAGGGTATTGACAAAATCGGAAAAATTACGATTACAAGCAGCAGAAATGAAATTTCTAAGGAAAATTAAAGGGATCAAAAGAACAGACAATAAGAAATGAAGTAATCCGGCGAGAGTTAGACGTAAAACCGCTAAATGACGAAGTTGAAAAGCACAAGTTACGATGGCTCGGACACTTAATTCGGATGGACAGTAAAAGACAAGTTAAGAAACTATGGCAAGTCAAACCAACTGGCAAAAACAGAAGAGGAAGACACAGACGAACTTGGAACAGTAGCATCCTAGAAATACTACAAGAAAGAGGACTAACTTGGGAAGAGGCAATGCGGATGGCAATGGATAGGAAGACCTGGAGAAAATGGATCAGTAATAAGTAACAAGCAAGAGTACAAACCCTCGACACCCAAGGGTACATGAGGACCAGACTATGTATGATGTTGTTCTTAGCGAATACAGAACTTACCGGGCCCCCCAAAGGGCCCTCTAAGCAACACTTATTCCCGCTTATGCATATCACCGCCACTGACTGTAATACTGGGCACACGCACCTACAATAAAAAACGTACGACACTAGTGAGGGGCACACTAGGTTAAAGAAATATGCAACACGTACAATAGAAACCAAACTCTACAAAACACAAAGACGATTTTGACAGACTTACACTAATATTACACTATAGTAAACTTCTCCATTTTATGAATTGTTAAAAATACACAAAACGATTGTACCATTTAGGCCAATAGTTAGCTCTGCAGGTGCGCTATATTTCGCCAAATATTTACTTAAAATACGTAACTATCTATCATGAATACAAACGCATATATTAAAAGTACATCACATTTCCTTGAAAATCTTGAAGAAACAAATATAGACAGCCAACACTTAATGCTGCGTTTTGATGTAGTTAGCGTTTTCATCCCAAGGTTCCAGTAGACCACTCAACATCATAAAGCAAGCTCACAAAACGATAACACGTTACAGACACAAACGACATTAAGTACTGACCATTATGCAACTTTTAACACTATATTAATACCAAATATTTTCAAATTCACAATGAATTCTTTCACCAAGATTTCAGAATGGCAATGGCTTCCCCTTTATCTCCCATTGTTAATGACATTCTTATGGAAAACTTTGAACAACATGGTTTCACATATATTTACAAGCAAACCAGCAATTAGTCGTTTCCACGTGACGTCAGCAATTGATGGTGGGAGAAATTCTGCAGCTGTTCTGGAGGTCAACAAACATTCCAGGTTAACGTGCATCAAATACAAATTTTAGTGTGCATAGTTAATAAACCAAACTTTTTTACGATTTTATATCTGTCTGTCTAACAAAAGTAAGTAAATATTGCGGTTTAAAAGTGAAGTGGCGATTAGATAATTGATAATTCTGTTTATAGGTTATATTTAATAATAAAACGTTTTAATTGTTTCAGTGCCTCATTTTTGTGCAGTTGTTGGGTGCTATAATAATAGTATAAGATACTGGCAAAAAAATACTATTTATTACCTTCAGAAACGGACAATAGGGGTAGGACTGTAGATGAAAGAATTAAAAGGCGTCAAGCTTGGATGCAAGCTTTACATCGCATCGATTTAACGGACAGTAAAATTAAATATATGAGGTTATGTTCAGATCATTTTCTGTCAGGTACTATGAAGTAATATTATTAATTGCATGTTTCATAAGTTACTTTCCTTCTGCGAAAACTCTCTAAAGTAACTGATTTTATAGCAAAACCTGCTGTATTTGGGGATACCAATAATCCCGACTATGTTTCACATATAAAGATAGGTTACAAATCATCCAAAACTAAGAATAGTCCACGCTCTGCTGCACGCAGATATAATCGATTTAAGGAACGGGAATTAAAGAAATTCACAGCAAAGTCCAAAAAGGTAGATTCAAATTAATATAGAGCAACAATTTTCATATAATTAATAATTAAATGTGTAACCTATCATTCATAAATTAGTGAATAATTTGTACAAAAACTGTTTCACAAAAATTTTTTGAATAATTGATTTTCATCGTGTTTAGACGTAATTTTGTATTCCAAGTATTGAATTATACTGAAGATCAAAGTATCCTACAACCTGATACATTACCTTAGATTAAAAATGAGGACAACGTACAAGTAGCGAATGAAAATAACAGGGCTACACATAAAATGATACAAACTTATACCGGGTGGCCATAAACATCTGAGATCCCAGTAGCCATGGAATTAGCTACTTATAAATGTTGGTTAGCATTATACATATTTAAATTATAAAAAGTATTGGTATGAAATGTAATAAAATGCAAATAAGAGAAGGGGAATATGCCCCAGGCTCTGCAGTTTAGCTTACAACTCGATTATAAAAATCTCCTGTTCTAACTTCAATACTTATTGCAATCTGTAATAATTTTTGACAGATAGGAATTTTAGTTGTGATGACATTAATGACATTTAGTTTAGTTGGATTCATCACTTTAATAAAGCGGTGTTGATTCCAAAGGTAATGTGATATCAGATATTTATGGCCACCCAGTATAAACCAAGATCAAATGGATGCCTATGAAAAGTTATCTTTGGAAGTACGGTATTTAAATGAACAGCTCCATAAATGCAAAAATCAAAAAAGTGCTTTACAAGCTTACCTACATTTACAGCCTTAATGAAAATTTTTAATTTGGTTCAGCATAATATAAGTGATGTATCACGTATGTCAAAATTTCAGCAATTCATTCATACTCTGATGCACCTTCGACTAGATCTAATGTTTACGAATATTGGATATCGATTAAATATAAGTGTTCAAACAGCATCTAGAATTTTTTACAAAAACTTGAATGTAATATATAAATATCTAAAACATCTTATATTATAAGAGCCGATGCCGGCCGCCGGCCGTCCAGACGTAAGAAGGCGCGCGCACACCCAGCATGAACGCCTGCATACTAGCAAGTGGCGCGCGCGCACAAATGGCGAGACCGCATTTGTATTGTTAACGCTGGCAAGGCCGGACGTAGGCTGTCCACCGGCTTAAGCAAGCATTTTTATTGTTAACCGTTTCTTTACGCTGGCAGGGCCAGACGTAGGCTGGCCACGAGTTCTAGTTCTAGACGATATTATAACTGCACATGATCAAGGTAAAGCTTCAATACTTGTCTTACTAGATTTTAGCAAAGCCTTCGACACCATTAACCATGAGCTTCTGTGTTCTATATTAAATTATATAGGTCTTGCCAATGATTCAGTTGAATTACTACGCAGCTACCTGAGTGACAAGTGTCAATCTGTTAGGTTGTCTTGTGGCTCATCTGGGTCAAAAGAAGTAACTAGAGGAGTACCTCAGGGATCTATTCTTGGTCCTCTCTTGTACGTGATTTATACCGCTACATTTTTTAAGTATATTATTCACTGCCAGGCTCATATGTACGCTGATGACACTCAGCTGTATTATTCTTTCCATATTGATAATTTCCAACTTGCACTATCCCACATTAATCAAGATCTGCTAAACATTTCAAATATATCTAAAGATCATTGCTTAAAAATTAATCCTACTAAATCCACTGTATTACTATTCGGAAACCGTACTATCTTAAAGCTAATCGAAAACCGTGTAAAACTATATCTTGATGGTGTAGTCTTGCCGGTGGTTAGTGAAGCACGAAACCTAGGCCTTATAATTGATAGCACCTTGCGATTCAAATCACATGTAACTAACTGTTTAAAGAAAGCGTACATGAATCTCAAGTTAATTTACCCCCACAGGCACTATTTATCTTCAAAAATCAAGTCAAGACTTTGTGAAGCACTAGTTCTATCCCAATTTGTTTATTGCAGTCAAATTTATGGTCCTTCTTTGACCAAAGATAAGCAAAGACAGATTCAAAGAGTCCAGAACTCTTGCATGCGATTAATATTCGGAAGAAGGAAATTTGACCATGTATCACATAAACTGTCTGAACTCAATTGGTTAAATATGACTAACAGAAGAAAGATGTTGAGTGCCTGTTTTTATTTTAAGATCATCATGGATAAAAAACCCTCGTACTTATATCGCAAAATCTCGTTCAGAGATGATGTGCATAATATTAATATTCGTTATAAAGGTACTTTAACTCCACCTTTACATAAAACAGCTTTCTTCGAACGAAGTTATAGCTACCAAATTTCTAAATTCTTTAATTCGTTATCGCCTGAACTGAGGTCATTACCTATATCGAAACTTAAATATCGGTACAAAAATGTACTTTTAACTCAACAGTTTTTAACGTAATCTATTAAACATTTGTTCTTAAGGCTGCTGTTTCTTGGATGGTATATCTACTCATCTATATTTACTTTTACTATTACTATTTTTATTATTATTACTTGAACTCTAGTAATACTTGTCTAGTTCTGATACATTTTTTTTGTAAGTGTACCTACTTTATTTCTCGAAGTTGGTGGGTTGTTCATTATTTTCCCTGGCTTTGGAAGTTAATGTTATTTTAAACTATTGAAACGTAAAAACATTAACAGTATATATGATTGACATGGCCTTCTGGGTCTGTAGTGAACTTTACCACCGCATCGAACTTATGTATATTTCGAGTGTTGAATTTTGATAATTTTTTATTACTTCACAATTATCTCAAGGTTTCAGTGGAAGAGCGGTCTTTTAGACCGAACTGCGCCTTGTGGTTTCTGCAACTATTACACTGCAATTATTTCTGTAATTACTAGTTATGTACTTTATTTTAGTTGCAAGAAATAAAGACATTTATTATTATTATTATTATTATTATATGGCCTGATATGGACGACTTAATTGCTATAATGCCCAACTGTTTCAAAAAGCATTTTGTAAATAAAGTTACTGGGATAAGCGATTGTTTTGAAGTGAAGATCGAAAAACCTAGTAACTTAAAAGCTTAAGCAGCAACATGGTAGTCCAGAGAAATTACCAAAATAAAAGCAAAACTTCGGAAAAATTCCCGGAAAGCTGGATTTTGGTATGAGCACTGATATTGTGGTTCTAAACAAAATGGCAAAAGTCCTCATCGATCCGAGTGCCGCTAAAAATTTTAAGGGTGGGGGGGCAAAGGTCACCAAAAACGGTATTTCCTGTATACCTCGTTAACGGTCACTTTTAAAGAAAAAAATATTGATTTTCAAATTTCTAACAATAAAGATATCATGACTTTTAGTCGTAAAATTAACCGTTTTGGAGATAATTCGATTTACAGAGTTGAAACGTGCACTCTTTTCCACACCACCTTCGAGGTAGAGTACAAGGTGCGTTTTTTTTTCATGTGGTGTCCCCAGTAGGCATATTCCACGTTTATTTTTGTTTGAAAATGTTTATTTAAAAAAAAATATATTATGAACTTGTTCATTAATCAATTTTGGATTCAAAACAGAAGTTATTAATATTCATCTTCAGACTCTATTTCAATCGGTATGCTTTCCTCTTCATCATCTTCTTCTTCTTCTTGTTCTTCTGCTGTCTTCTCTATTTCCATAGATTCGGTCAGGAAACGTGATGGATCTACATCTTCAGTGGAGTCGCAAGTATCGACGTCATTTATAACGGGTGTTACATTTAAGCAAGATTGACGAGATAAAGTATTTTTTCTGCAGCCGTCAAAAAAACGTGACATTTATACATCGCTATAGATACGCGAAGTTTAACTTTTTTTTAACACGTGAAAAAATAATATTTCTTTACGGCTAGCAGTGAAAAAATGGTTTTGGAACACCATTTTCTTAGTTACAACACATATAAAACGTTACGTACATAATAATATTACTCTACTTATTTGCTATATACGTATGATTTTGTTGCAGAGAATCTTTTATTCTTTTTTGACGGCTGTAGAAAAAACGTTGTTTGCATTTCGTGGCAAAATTCGTGTTTTTATGGCGCGTTTGAATGACTTTTCTGCCTCGACCTAACGGTCTCGGCGAAAATTGACATTCTCACGCGCCCTAAAAAAAACACTCATTTCGCGCACTTATACAAAAATTACTATTTTGCACTACTAGTCTCAGAACGCACCGTTATTGGTCTATCTTTAGGTCGTGAAATTGATTTTCTCCACCAAGGGAGAGAAAGTAAAATAAACAATTTTCACAGTGGTAACTAATAAATTGCTAAGTTACCAAATATGACTATTTTAATGTTGACGTTTTAAAGAGCTGTATTGTCCGGTTGACAGTTAAAAAACTTTCGAAATTTGTTGGGAATTTAGGTATTAAGCCGTTTGGTAGTGCAAAAAATAGTATATACACCACAGTAGCGAATCGTCTTATAACCTTCGCGCTTTAGATACTTCGCGCTGCTCAGTATCTAATATGCGCTCAGGTTATAATACTGCGCTTCGCTACCTTGATGTATAATATACTATTTTGCACTACTAGTCTCAGAACGCACCGTTATTGGCCTATCATTAGGTCGTGAAGTTGATTTTCTCCACCAAGGGAGAGAAAGTAAAATAAACAGTTTTCACCGTGGTAACTAATAAATTGCTAAGTTACCAAATATGACTATTTTAATTTTGACGTTTTAAAAAGCTGTATTGTCAGGTTGACACTTAAAATATTTTCGAAATTTGTTGGGAACTTAGGTGTTACGCCTTTTGGTAATGCAAAAAATAGTATATACACCACGGTAGCGAATCGTCTTATAACCTTCGCGCTTTAGATACTTCGCGCTGCGCGCTCAGTATCTAATATGCGCTCAGGTTATAATACTGCGCTTCGCTACCTTGATGTATAATATACTATTTTTCGGATTTTGTTCACAACGTTGTTTATAGTGTAGTCATAGTGACGCTCTCCAAAGCACCCTACATTTATCAGTCTACCCAATCCTCTACCTTAAAATAATTCCAGGTTTCTTAAAATTTCTTAAATAATTTGTTATAAACGTTTGAAGAAAAAATACTACTTATACATTATTCGGAACAAAAGTATCTTTATGTGGCTCGGCCGTCCGGCTGTCCGGCAGTCCAGCCACACCAAATAAAGTATAATTTTTGCTCCTAATAACATAATATACTATTATGCTCCTACACGAATAGCAAGCAGATGTCCCTTGAGGTTTTATGACAACGGAGGGGAACTTTTCGGAGCACATTCCTTCTCTATCTAGACTACAATGTACTATAGACTATACAGTGTGTCCAAGATAAGAAGGGCCAGTATGGAGATCTCGGTAACTGTAAGAGATACAAATTTGGTTAAATGGAAAGAAAGTTGCGCAATTAAAGGACTAACAAAATTACGCCTAGAAATCCTTGATATGATTCTTCGTTTTTGAATTATCTCAAAAAAACTGAATTATTGGATTTTCTGGCTGGTTACTATTAAAGTTAGAGCGAAAATGATTAAACTTACTTAAAGCAACTTTTAGTGGATTTAACGATTACGTTATCAAATTTTTTATCCCACGTTTCGTCTTCGAGAAACCATCATCAACTTCATTTTTTTAAATACGGTCCTGGTTTTTTAATGCTAAATTTGTGAAGTCCTTTTTATTCTGAATTCAACAATGTACCACATGTTATTGTTTAATTACGTTTTGAGCTAATTTTTATCATCACCAGAAAATTTTTACGATACGGACCTGCATTTCTCATAATTTTGTAAAAATAAGTTCACACAGTAAGTTAGGCGTTTTTAGATGCGGTTAAAGTATTGAAATGCACATCATAATGTCATAATTCTGATATATTAATTTAATAATAGACCAATAACTAAAGGGTGTTTTTTTAGAGGGATACAACTTTAAATTGAAATAAAACACAGAAAGATGTTTTTAATATCCATGAAATTGGCTTTATTTGAAAGATAATTTGATGTTTGAGTATAATTTCGGGCAGGTGACCGCCGCGATTGGCGTATACATGACGTAATCTGAAGGTCCAATTTTCACACACTCTTTTGGCAGTAAATCCGGCTGTATTTCATTTCAGCAATAACGCGTCGAATTTTGGCTTTCAAGTGCTCAATTGTTTCCGGTTTATCGGCATAGACATGCGACTTTACATATCCTCCAAGAAAATAATCTAATGGCGTCAAATCGCACAAACGAGATGGGCAGTTAACAGATCCACGAAACGGATTTTTAACTGGCCACCTCTTTCGTGCGATTTGACGCCATTAGATTATTTTCTTTGGGGATATGTAAAGTCGCATGTCTACGTCGATAAACCGGAAACAATTGAGCACTTGGAAGCCAACATTCGACGCGTTATTGCCGAAATACAGCCTGATTTACTGCGAAGAGTGTGTGAAAATTGGACCTACAGATTACGTCATGTACACACCAGCCGCGGCCGTCACATGTCCGAAATCATATTCAAACATAATTGTCATAAAATTATCTTTCAGATAAAGCCAATTTCATGGATATTAAAAACACCTTTCTGTGTTTTATTTCAATTTAAAGTTGTATCCCTCTAAAAAAACACCCTTTATTAACAATAAATAACAAATAAATAAACAAAAGATAGACAGAAAGAATAGCAAAACGAGCATTGAATCAATGTAATACCTAGGTATTCAAAGTTTTGAAACTTTGAAACCGAAGAAGAACTTAGAAGATTGGTTCTTGAAGCCTTTCAAAGTATAACGCCAGTATTGCTGAATAATGTTTTAGATTCTACAGTTAGAAGATGTTATTTATGCTTAGAGAATGATGGCAACCTTTTTGAATACCTTCTGTAAATTTAATACCTATTAAATTGTTTCGATGTTCGTTTTGTTATTCTTTCTGTCTATCTCTTGTTCATTTATTTGTTATTTATTGTTAATAGTTATTGGTTGGTTATTAGATTAATGTATCAGAATTATGACATTATGATGTGCATTTCAATATTTTAACGGCATCTAAAAGCGCCTAACTTACTGTGTGAACTTCACAAATTTGCCATCAAAAGACCAGGACCGTATTTAAAAAAATGAAGTTGATGATGGTTTCTCGAAGACGAAACGTCGGATAAAAAATTTAATAACGCAATCATTAAGTCCACTAAAAGCTGCTTCAAAGAAGTTTAATCAGTTTCGCTCCAACTTTAATATTAACGCCAGAATATAATAAAATAGAAAATCCAAAAATTCGGTTTTTTGAGATAATTCAAAAACAAAAAATCATATCAAGGATTTCTAGGCGTAATTTTGTTAGTCCTTTAATTGCGCAACTTTCTTCCCATTTAACCAAATTTGTATCTCTTACAATTACCGAGATCCCCATACTGGCCCTCCTTATCTTGGACACACTGTATATGTGTTTATTTCTATTTGTATGGGCTCTGAAACAAGGAAATTCTGGAATATTTCAAGTCGCAACTCCAATGAGATATAGTACACAAAGAATCATTGAAAATGAACAGGGCTATGCAACCAACATTATAGTAGTTGATTTACGTTTTCTGAATGGTCTATACATGATCAGAAATATTATTTACATCGACAGTTCTCTAACATTTTTGAAAATTATAGTAAACTTCTAAAAACATTGTTTCAAATTTGTAACATGTGTTGCATAACCCTGTTTATTATCAATGATCGTGTGTGTACATGCCATTGAGGAGTGCATCTATTCGTTACAACTCTGTAAATCGATTTATCTCCAAAACGGTTACTTTTACGAATAAAAGTCATGATATTTTTATTGTTAAAAATTTCATAAGCTACAAATTTGATAATCAATATTTTTTCTGTAAAAGTGACCGTTAACGAGATATTCACGAAATACTGTTTTTAGTGACCTTTGCCCCCCCCCCCTTTAAAAATTTTAGCGGTACTCGGATTGATGAGGACTTTTGACATTTTGTTTAGAACTACAATATCAAGGCTCATACCAAAATCCAGCTTTACGGGAATTTTTCCGAAGAGCAATGTCTAATTTCTCTGGACTATGGTCAAATTATAAACAGCAATACAATAAAAATGTTGATAAGCATATGTCCCCAAGGAGCGATAACATTTATTTCTAAAGCCTATGGTGGACGAAGTACTGACAGAATGATCACATAAAAATGTGGAATTTTAAATAATCGTTTACCAGGCGATTTAGTATTGGCAGACAGGGGGTTTTTAATAGAAAAATGTGTGAGAATTAGATCCTCTTCAAGTCGAGTCCACAAGACAATTAGCTTCCGTTACCGTTAGGATCCATGTAGAAAGAGTGATTGGTGCAGTTCGTCTAAAATACAGGATTTTACATAATTTACTTCCTATTCATACTGTTCAAAAAAAGAATATTGATTTAAACGTTCCAGCTATTGTTCAGGTATTAACAGTAACTTGTGCACTGACCAATTTGTGTCCTTCTGTGGTGCAGTAATAAAAGTCATAATAAAAAGTTGTTTATTATAGATAATGTAGAAACATTGAAACAATAGAAATTTGTACAACTAGTTTTGAAAGACATACTTTTTTCATGAATTTGCAGTTTGATAACGAGGGCGAAGCCAGAGTTAATCAAGCAAATGAATGAAAAGAAGGACTTTCAAAACGTGTTGTACACGTAATTTTTTTGCATAGTGATCTCTTGGTCGAAATTTATTAGAAAAGTACTTCGGAATTGACAACTGTCAACCTGACATTTCAATAAAATAGATAAAAAAAGTGTAAATTTATTTACGACTTTTGCGTTAAAAAAAGTGGAACCTTCAATACGATTTTTCGTTAAAAAAGACGACTTTCACGATCACTATGCAAAAAATAAAATTATACTGTAGTAGGTACGTATCGGATGACTGGTTTCAAAACTGAACATAGCAAGTTTTTAATTTTTATTTCATACTGATGTCAAAAATGACATTTTTCGGATTATATATGGTACAAAAAAATGGAACATTAAAATGCTAGTACTTTAAAGTAAAATTTTAAAGTTCAAGTACTTTCAAACTTATTTATTGTATAAAAAATGGAACATTAAAGTCCTATTACTTTAAAGTAAAATTTTAAAGTTCAAGTACTTCAAAATTATACGTCAGTTGTTGACATGAAATTTGAAGTGATTTACACCAAGAACGAAAAGTGTTTTAAAAGGTTCTCGCAAATAATTCTGTCCTCGGCTGACGCCTCGGACGTAAACAACTTTCTCGTCTTTAAAATGCCACTTTTCGTTCTAGATAAATAAACTACTATTAATAAACAAATGATATGCCTAACCTAATTGATGTCTAAGGACTTTTAGCCTACACTTTAAAGTTATGTTCTAGGCAACCTTATTTTTAAAATTAAATTATTAAATGTTTCTAGTAGCCTTGTGATATACTATGTTCGGCTTTGGAACCGATCACACGGTAAAAGCATAAGTAATTTTTTTAAATAATAATTAAAATAAAGAAAATACATCTTGCTTATTAATTTTTTTATAAATTCTTCATCTCGCTCCACCTCGATAACCAGTATTCCATTATCATAAGAACTGTATATAACGAAATCGCACAATTCTAAATTTAAAATAGCCATCCGAAGCTGTACCTGTCCGTAATATATATGTTTGCGATTCAGATAAAATCGAAAAAGCTTTGTTGCATCGTATTTTATATAGGGAAGAGTATGTACCAATTATTGAACGCCTTGCTTTGCACCTAATACAGGACATTTAAATTCAATTAACCTATAATTAACCTCAAAACATTTTTAATCCGTCTGGAGTACATGCCAACCATGGTAGCGAAGAATTAATTAAAATACCTGTTTGGTATACTTTTCCAAACTGTTGCTGGTATGCCTCTCTGGCAGCTTCGTATGTTTTACCATACCTCGTATGCTCATTTCCTCTAAATGACGAATTTATATATTTTTCAATGTTTTGGTCCCAGTTGGGGTTTTTATTATTACAATAAGTATACAACTGGTAGCAACCAGAAGCAGTAATTCGGTATCTTCTGAACCTTTGCTACAAGGCACTATCTTGACCAATGGTTTTTGTGGCTATATCTAATGCAGTTTCACTTGACACTAACATTTTCATTAAAATACTTTTCCTCTTCTGCATTTAGCAGTATTGATGGCAAATCTATGTTTATTTTAGAGGAAAGGTTTATTTTTAAGGCCTCTTTTATAATTTCAATGTCACTGTTAATAATATTCAACTGTTGTTGATAATCAACCGGTTGTTGTATGATTGAAGATCCTGAATCACTGCTTTGTGCACCACCTGCATAACTTTATTGATATGTTAGTAAATGCACATTAAAATAAACGGAACCGTGTACATTGTCCAGCAAACAAGCAAGAAACTCTTAAAATACAAGTTTACAATTTTTTTTTGTACACTAACATTGAAAGAGCTGATTTTCTGTAAAATGTATTAATTAGTAAGTTACTTTGCGGTATTTGTACGGAAAAGTCTCACTTTCTGATTAATCAATTTTACAGTAAATTCAGATGGAAATATACATTTATCATTCCGTTTTGTATGCTAGTGTACAACAAAAATATAGGAAACTCGTATGAAAGTGGCTTTTCCATACTCGTCTCAAAATTCCGGACTCGGCCTAACGGCCACTTCCCGAAACATCTCACTTGTACTGAAAAGCTCCACTTTCTATAGTTATACCATAAATTACTGTTACGTGGACGTTACCTAAGAGAAATAGTAAGCAATAATGTTTTTTTAAATTACTGTAAGGGTTTATAATAATAATAATGGTGAGGCACTAAAACCCCATGAAGGAGCTTGGCCTGCAAGGCGGAAGGTCAGAGCTTCCGTATCCTCGCTATCGCACCCGGCTGTCGCGTGTCAAATTCATGAGACGTGGTGATGTGGTGAGCATCACGCATTAGACAACCGCATTATTACCCTTTATTCTTTCGGTACCCAATTATTTAAAGCGACTGGATAGGCCGCCCGCCAGGCATCGATCTGGGATTTGAACTCCAGACTTCCGCATCGCAGTCCAATGCTCTAAACACCGAGCCACGCTGGCGCTCAATGGTTTATAATATGAAAATATAAAAAGTGTAGTAATCCTTACCATTTTTTACTGTTGTAGTTGTAGTAAATGGTTTCAGAATTTTATGTAGAGCAGATTCGCAACCGGCTTCTTTATAATCTTCCAAAAATTTTACCACTTCCTTTCTTGATAAAATTTCCTTGGAAGATATTTTATGCACATGGGAAAATTCTTTATCCTGTGATTTAGAAGCTTTCTGCCATAAAGATGTTGGCGGGGTGAAGTCAATTTCACCGATAGGCAGATGTACATCGATTGGCGCTGGAGTTATCAAGTAAGCAAACCTATCTGTAACCGACTCTTCTGGTTTTCTTTGGAATAAAGCATACAAAATAGCAGCAACATGGGTGCAACCCTCCCCAAGACCAGCTTTACAGTCACAATGTGCCGCTAGAATTTTACCTTTGGCATTTAAAATAAACCATGGTTTCAATGGAACTTCGTTTCAACATTCAGAATGAAGAACCTATAAATAAATAATACATGGATTAAACAATGAGATTTACATCTTTCATATAATTTACTCATTTTAACATTCAGAGTAATTTTAACTTCGCTTATAAAACTTACCTTTCCTACAAATAATTAGTTTTGCAGAATCGTAGTTTTTAGATCTTTAACACAACTTGGGCAAAAGCAGCAACACTTTTATGGGCTTTCAGTTGATTGTGAGAAAAGGGCTAGCTATAAGAAGTAGGTATTCCATTATGGTATCTTTCTTAATGCAGGGAATATTGTCAAAGTCGTTTGAGAACTCATGTGCTCGTAGTGCATATGGATCAACATTTTGAATCAAGCTGACTTTTTATAAATACCGTTTTTGATTTTCACTATTCAGCTTGTGGAAATACGTGCTTAAGCCTTCCATATCAGTATTTACTTAAACTCGCTATCTAAAAATACAATTAAAAGTGCTCATAAAAAATATTTTGTACAAATAGTTAAGGGTAATATTCACTGCTGGAGACTTATAATCTTTGTGTATATTATACCACGGTTGTATTAACAAAGCTCCACCACTATCAAAAAATTATTATATTGAATAACTTAATTTTTATAAAATCTGTAAGACCAGTACTACATACAAACTGCCAACAACTTTTGTCGACCTTCAGATCAGCTGATAGACGCCATCTTGATGACGTCAATGGAAGTGAGCAATTTGGATTTACAGTATTAACGAAGTAAACGTATTTCTTAAATATGTTAACAGTAAGGAAACCTCCAAATTCACATTAGCAACCGAACAATATAAGCAGAGCAACACAGTAAGTTATCTTTTCTTGATATACTTATCACAGCAACAACAAATACTTTTGACACATCATCAGTATACCACAAGAAAACCAACGCTAATAGGTACTTACGGCAGAGCCAAATTTGTTTGCTGCAATAATGAAATCTTAAAAAGAGATAATACATGTATTATAAGTGTTTTAAAAGATGCTTACCCCGAGACACTAGGAACATTTTCGATACATGAATCAATAACACGCATGTACAGAAAAAAATTAAACAAATTTGAAATAGGTTTAATGTTAGGACAGTACTGAAAACTATAAACACTTTGCGGTGGATTCTTACAAAAACTAATCCGTTCAACGAAAATTCCAGGTTTTGACACAAACTGACGCAAAACCTAACCTGATAACCTCGAATTTGACATAGACTTACAGAGACACCAACACAAACAAATATTTCAAAGCCAAGCTTGATTTCATTTTCGTTTGCTCACATGTTAGTATTCCTTGTGAATGCTGGATATACTACATCAGGGAAATATCAATTGCTTTAGAAGTTAGGGTCACAGAACACAAACATTTTATTAAAAAAATCCAGATTGATAAGTCTAAAATTGCAGAATATTCTTGGAATAACAACCGCAAAATACACAAGATAACACAAAAATCTTTTCTAAAGAATCGATATTAACTAGACCTAAAATTAAAGTAACTGGTAATATTTTACTTAGCAAAGACTAGGGTGATTTGATGTCAATTTGACGTAATTGTCCGTATCCTGGAAAAGGTCAAATTGACATCAAATCACCCTAGCAAGGACAAATGCGTGCCCACATATTCTGTGGATTTAAATAATAGTTGGCTATTAATTCTTAAAGATATAATCAAGTAGTCGGCTGTCAGTGTCGAGCTGTTTATAGGGGAGGTTATTTGCACCCTGCTACATTTTCAGTAACATAAGCTAAGTTCCACTAGTTAATTTTTAATGAAATTAGTTGATTGTTAAAGAAAGAAGCAGATTTGTCTTCCGAAATGTCGAAGTTCTAATATTTGTCACTTTGTTGTGGGGCGAAATACCAAAACAAATGAACACGTGAACATGACCACATGTTAGTGTGAAATACGAAATTATTTAACACAGCGTTCCCCAAAACTTTTCCTAGGCCTCTTTCTTCACCACGTCGAAATCCATATGACTTCTACTTGTGGGGGTCACTTCAAAAATGTATGGCATGCTCTTCCAGTAGAAAATATGCAAACTTTGAGGCACTGCTGGAAAAATATCAGACAAATATTAAGTCTATTTAACAGAATTGGCAATGTATGAAAATATATGCTAGGACGTGCGTTGAAACAAATGGCAGCCATTTTGAACATTTGCTATAACTTTGGCTAGGATAATCTCATTTTTATTCACCCATGGATATAACTTATGTTAGTATTGTAGTAGCTTTTATGTTTGTTTTTTCGGAGATAAGATGGATGTAAACTACTGGAAAGTTTGATATTCCTTCCGCGTACGTAGAGTACATCTGTAGCGATGACTTCGGAGGCTTTCACGGCTATTGTCATTAAGTAACAAACGATTTCCGGGATTGGATCGTGTCATTATTGAAGTCAAAAAACCGTGTTCCTTTGATTTTACCTCCTGAAAAGCCCCTTATGAAAGCGGGGGGGGGGGGAATTTGAGGTCTTAGACCTCAACAAAATGACACAGTCCAATCCCGGAAGTCGTGTGTTACTTACATGTGTAGAGTGTGAAAGGAATTTGAAATTTCACAAGAGCTATCAACACTACGGTTAATTTGATGGCGATGAATGGCACTACTTAACCTCTTGCTAATTCACTTTCTCGTCTCTTGCTTCAAACATTAAATGTAGTAAGTTGTAAACAAAAACCTTGTATGAAAGCTGTCTTTCGATATTCGCTCTTTATTGACAGAAGCTTCGTGACTTTACAATTCCTCGCCGGCTAGATATATTAGCTGGGCCAAATACTCAGTTATTTCTTTAGTAGGAGCCTATACTTGGATAAAATGTATCTTTACACACAAGCAAATCGATTTCACATAATCCTTAAAAAATTATATGGAATAATATCTCATCAGTTTAGTGGAGCCCACCTTTGGTGCTATATGCATTTATGCAACCTTTTGGATGATTATTATGTGATTGTTGGGGTGCTGTTTATATTATAGTGAGCGCCGTGTATTGTCTGAAACTCGCTCGGTTGTAATTGTGTTTATCGGTTTCAGGATATTAAGCCTTTGTTTACATATACAAAAGTAGGCTGGTAACTAGATCATAACTTATCTGTAGGGTTAAAGAATATTACCCTACATGGCAACCATAACCATATAGCAACCGATAAACTATTGAACAAATCACGGATGTTATGAATCATAACTGCCTTAGAAGTTTTAAAATCCTCGCTCTACGAGCTCGGAATTCAAAACATCTGCGGCAGTTATGATACTCATAACATTCCTAGATATGTTAATAGCTAATACATCGTCATTAACTACTACCTTTACGACAATCCATCACATCAGTAGTTTTATATTTACAAAGCAAGATTATAGGATTTTGTCTTAAATAAAATAGTTTCGTGGCCGTGTAGACTAGTTATTTTTCCAAAATGGCTAAATAACCATTCTCTCAGTGAGAAGTGGAAGATATTCGAAATAAAATTATATAGGGCGCAAACATGAACAAAGATTGAAGAAGAGGCTAGTAAGACCGAAGATGATTTTGAGGTTATAAATCAGGACTGTGGTAATGCAGATGGAGATGGAAACGAATATCGAAGAGCGCTACATAATACACTCCTAAATCTTCACGCACTACTCGTAGAAGTTGACAGAATATTATACCAGAACGTCTTGGATTACGTTCTGAGGGAAAAGCTATAACTAAGCGTTGCAACCTTTTTGAAAGAAGATATAATTTAAATTATTTTGACACATTCGAATGATGAGATCTCTGGTTACATCTAACACGTTTTTTTAAGTAACAGTCATAGTCAGTTTTTAATAATAATATTTATTATTATTAAACGGATTATACTATTTACAAATATGTACCCAAAAAAGGGAAATCCAACAATAGTTAATGCCTAGTATATAAAATAAAATAATATATTAGTATAAATAGCAAATTTATGTATGCTAGGATGCTGAAGTTACATATCAAGTGAATATTTTATTTCCCTTAGGATTGCGTGCTTTTTACAACACACCATGTAGCAAACGCTTATCGCTCAAACTGCCAGAATTTTCGGTAGCAGGTTACTTTATGATCGAGCCTGGGAACAGCTGTGTCGTGGATTGGGTTTACCGTGGATTACGTCATTCCTTGAATGACTCGTTAGAGAAAATATCTGTCCTCGAGCGCTGTCGCCACTCTGTCGCTGAAGTCAAGTAACATTCGAAACATCTTCAAGCACCTTGGCGGATTTGCAATGTGCGTACGTGTTCTACAGACGATTAAAATTTCAGTTAAAGCGTAGGAAAAGGTTTGCTGTGCATTAATACTTTAGGTAACAAACTATTTACTGTCTAGTTTCCAGCTTCTTCTTATTTATCTCTTCGTTCGGTGATTTAACACTGTAAGTCGCTTACACACGTACTACTAAGACTGCGTCTGCGGGAGACTGACTAAGATTGCCGCGAACGTCGTTTAATTTCATTTATCGTGCATATAGAAAATCTAACGCGTAGCACACAGAATAGGACTCTATTCGCGCACTTTCAGCTATGCTAAGGTATAATGAATATATTTAATTTACAACAACAAATCATGAAAACTCAAACTGGCTATATACAGTATGTTGTGGTTTCTACAGACCCTTAAACAAACTAAGCTACCAATTTGGATTAATTCTCCTTTTGCATACATGCCTACTGTGATCGACTAAAGACGCATATCTTCCAAAACTAACTCTAGTAATCAAGGTAGGTTAAATTTGAAATCAGAATTTTGCTTAGCATCCTGAAAAATCCTAAGATACGAATACGAAACTGACAAAGGATCAAGGAAGAATGAAACATGAGTATAACAAAATCATTCGAAAAACAAAGCAAACATCAGAATGTAATTGTAACGTATACGAACCAGTACCAGCAATGTTGCCTAAACGTTGCAGTCACCTGAAATTATTCCTCATTTTGGTCGAATGTAGGCAATGGAAACGTTCCTATTACGTGCCAGTGACTAATGACAAAAAAACGTTACAGCTGCTACAATAGTCACTGATAGGTTCCAGCGAGCAATTGTGCTCGTTGGGTACGTTCTTTGACATTAAGAGCTAGTAAAGTATTAAATTCAAAAAACTTTTCTGAAAACAGTTTAATTTAATTTAACAGTTTGTCAATATTAATAAGAAAAAGTGTTATCGTTTTTACTCAAGAAGGTCGTATCGGTTCTTTGGCAAACAGCTTTCCATCCTGAAACCACATATACTTGAAGACTTTTTCTCAATTCGTGTGTATATTTTTTGCCTGATGGATTGTGTGAGATGTTCACTCAGAAATATTTGTTGGGGCACTAAGTTATACTAAAATGCGGCGTAACGCTGACTCTGAGACATAGATTTATAAATTGAGCTATTGTAGGAAGATTCTTAATATTCCCGAATTTTACCCTAAGAGCTGCTTGTATTTTTACCTTGGAGATATCCCTACCTACATAATGATCTAGTGTAGTAACAATGTTTATCACACTTTCTCGATCTAATTGTCAATACTTAATTAGTAAGTCTTCTTAATATTTCTTTAATGTGTTTTTGTCTGATGGGACAGTTTTTATTACAGCTGTATATTCATCCAGTTTAGCAAGAAGAAAGTCAATAAATGCCGGAAAGCTTTCCATTTTCTTGACAAATGTTTAGGTTTCTTATTTCACAGTGGTTTAGATAATCAATATAATTAAATTTACCAATTCAGGAGCTATGACTGATTGTTGAGATATTTTCTTATCTCTAGCACTTCAATTTTATCGCTTACATTGAACGTATTTTCAAGATTCTTTATTTTGTGCCGAAAGTTTTCACCATTTTACACCTCTGAAATATCCACGTATGTAATGAAGTTGTTGATTACATCCGCTACACACGACAAAAGCATTATAAGAGATCAACCTACATTACAATTGTCACACTTTTTCGTTCTTAAACTATTTGAACTTTAACTTAACGTGAGACGTATGAAAGGTACGTCTTACCAGCACTAAGAGCGAAGAGGAAATTCCGCTCCACGCGAATTTTAAAAAGTTCAACTCTAACTGTGCCATTAAAGTTGAACGTTATTCAGTCAATAACAATCTGTTGAGACATATCTACATTACATTACATCGCTTCAACCGTTTGAATTTGTACCTAAGCCTATTTTGTTCTTGTGGGTGTATGTGTTGGATTGTTGTTCGACCTCGTTCTATCTGCGGTTGTACCTTTGAGTTGTACTTCTGAACGCTGTCTCGGTGCGTATGTCAAGTTTCATCGTCAGCGATAAACAACAATTCCGTATGTCGTCACCGTTCCCTTCACAACGCAACGATAATCATGTGCGTTTACAGCATTTCTAGCAGAGTGCGTAAGGCGTCTCTCTACAAATCAGATTGCCCCGGGGGAGAGGGTTTGAATCTTACTGAATACGATATATATTTTTTACAACTAATGTAATTCACATTACTTCTTACTCCTTTTTACTAGTTTAGTGTTACTGAAATATTTTTACTCTTTACACCTAATTTTTACCAGTTTTCAACCGTTTCTTTCTTGCGGTTCGCACTTCTAATGAACGACAATAAAACATTTTCTTCTCTAAGTTCTTTAGTTAGAATTCAATAAAAAAACTATTTCAATTAGAAGAAGGCCACCTATGCGGTGGAATAAAAAGCTTTTTACAGATATCTGTAAAACTAAATTTGAGAAGACTATAACTATCTAATTAACCTCACAGATGTTGCTTATGTAATAGGTTCTTCTAATACTTAAAGAGATTATCTTGAACATATTTAGACTTCTCTAAATACGAAGAAAAGGTAAAACTTTTGAATTTCTTTAAAATTATATTCATTGATTAAAAGGTGCTTTTTATAGTTATTCTAAAGAATTGCATTCCAGTTTAATGCAACTACTTGATCTGCTTAATTCTTTAGGTTATATATAATCGACAAAACATTGTTAGCTCATACTTAACATGCACAAATTAGACAACACATAATGGAAGTAGATCTGTATTTTTACTAAAATTATGCGGCACATGGATCTAACTACTAAAATAACACAAGCATACCTTAACACATTAAAACTAATATAAACTTTTCGAAAGAAATTGATGTATTATTCTATTTATCACTATTCGCTATTTCTTCTTGTAAAAATGTATGGATGATCTGCTGTCGGGCATTTAAAATTATACAGATCGCTTGGTTTTTCACTTTTTTCACCAAATGGTTCCAGGAGATTATTCCATAAAGACAATGCAGCTAAAACAAAGATCATCATTTGTATCAGCTATAGTACTAAACATTAAACCAACGGTGTCATTAAAATGCAATCCGATATTTCAAGGTATCTAAAGAGTTAATATTTTAAATTACTGCTCATCATTAATACCTGTTTATATATAATAACTAAAATCACATAAATCCTTTTATGCACTATCGATCAATAATCTGCCTTTTTAGACCTAATTTTCAGACGCAACGCAAGCATTTTGCGTTGACCATTGAGATGATTTAAGAAGACGGGTAACGTGTCTTTACCATGTGGCCAAATAATAAAGGTATCGTCAACGTATCGGAACCAAACCTTAGGTATCAATTCTGAAGATTCCAGAGCTATGGTTTCGAAAGCTTTCATGAAGATATTGGCAACGACATGTGAAAGAGGAAAACCCATGGCCGCACCAAAGATTTGTTTAAAGAACTGGTCTTGAAAGGCCTTGGTAAATTACCAAAGTTCCTATTCCTGATTCCATAGTCATAATCCAACAGTTGTTATCAGAGCATGGGGAAACGTCTTCAAGTCTACCTGCCCTGATAGAAAAATGCCTCTCTTCCAATTATTTCCTATTTCAAGGCCAGTTCTTTAAACAAATCTCTGGTGCGGCCATGGGTTCTCCTCTTTCACCTGTCGTTGCCAATACCTGCATGGAAGCTTTCGAAACCATAGCTCTGGAATCTTCAGAATTGAAACCTAAGGTTTGGTTCGGATACGTTGACGATACTTATATTATTTGGCCATATGGTAAAGACACGTTACCCGTCTTCTTAAATCATCTCAATAGTCGACTTCCAGACATTAACTTTACCATGGAGATAGAAAGTAACGGTTCCCTTCCTTTCTTAGATGTACAGGTCTCTCGCCAACCCTGTGACAAACTTAGTCATTCTGTATATTGCAAACCCACTCACACTGATCTCTATCTACATGCCGATTCCCACCATCATCCGAGACAAAAACTTTCTGTTATCAATTCACTTGTACACCGGGCTGTTTCCATATCCCAACCCGATAATATCCACGCTGAATTAAACTACATTCGAAAAGCTCATAGGAATAACGGCTACCGTGCTACGGATATACAGTCTGCCATCAATCGCCATCTTCATCCACGGCCACCCAAACCTCCAAAACTGGATCCTCCTGCAGCAATAGTCTTTCTTCCCTATATCCACCAAGTAACCGACCGCGTAGGAAAGTTTATTCGAAAACAAAACATTAAAACAGTATTCAAACCTCCAAGCAAAATCTCACAGGTTCTTCCTTCATCTAAAGATAAATTAAACACTATGTCATCTAAAGGTGTTTATAGAGTCCCTTGCTCTTGTAATGCTGTATACATTGGTGCAACAGGTCGCTCAGTATAAACTCGCATTTCTGAGCACCAGCGCTGTCTCAAGTCGGGTCTCGTTTCATCATAAGCCATCGCCGAACACCAACGTGATACTGGTCATTAGATTCTTTTTGATGAAACTTCCATCAGCTGCAAATCCCCATTCTTCTTTAGCAGAAAGATTCGCAAAGCCATTGAGATTTATAAACACCCTAACAATCTCAATCGGGACTAAGGCTTTCTCCTTCCTTCTATGTGGAAAGTACTAATTCCTAAGCCTCACCCACCGCCACTGAAACGCGACGGCATTTGCTAAACCGCGACTGCGCTTGCCTATAAATTCTCGCCTTTCTCCTTCCGATAGTTAGTCGAGTTTTTCCTCTGACGTGGTTCACACGTTGAGTTACCGTGCTCTTCTATCCCTTCCCTTGCAAAGAGTTTCGCCTCTGGCGTGGTTAACACGTTGAGTTACCGTGCTGTTTTACTTTTTCCTTCTGATAAAGCCCTTTACGAAAGTGGGCGAAACGTTGAGTTCTTCGATCTCAATCATGACACGGTCCAATCCCGGAAGTCGTTTGTTACTTAATGACAATGGCCGTGAAAGTCTCAGAAATCATCTATTACCAACTTTAACCTCTCAACCGATGTGGAAGTGCGTTGCCATGACAGCGGTTGGAAAGTAGTCCCGATCGCCGTCATGGCAACGGATTTTCGCCAAATTGTAGTATTATTTGCGTAAGCTCTGTTATGAAGCATTGCCAAATCCATTTGTTCAATTCTTGTTTAGAATAAAGTGGTTGGGAATAAAATAGTAAACAGACCTCGGTGGAATTTGTCACTTCGGTACTTAAGGTACTATTATCGCCCGGTGACGTCATTTCAGTTACCATTTATAAATTCGTATTAATAAAAACCACAGTTACAACAGTTATTTTGCAGCTGGGTGCAATGACAGCTGCAAATAGGTAAGGTCTCCAAACTACATTTAAGTAGAGGTCTTCAGAAATATCAGTTATTAATATTAAGAATATAAATAATCTATATATATATATATATCAACGCAGAGCCGAAACCACTGGTACTAGAACTTGAAATTTGGGTGGAAGATACGATTTGTTACGTAAGGTAGTGCTAAGAAGGGATTTTTTGAAATTCGACCCCTAAAAGGGTGAAAAGGGGTAAAATGTGTTTTCACGAATTCCTCAATATTTCTTACACCCGATAAGATATCGACTTGGTGTTTACTTGAAAAGTTTATCAATGTAAATACCTAGAAACGTATTCTAGGATTTTGCCCTAATCAACCCCTAAAGGTGCAAATTTGGATTGGGGGTGAATTAAAGAACCCTAAGTATTTCCTATGTTTATTGAGTTAGAACATTTCTTTTTGGCATACATATGGGTTTTTAAAATATTTAGAAAGGGGAGTAAAGGATTTTGAAAATTTTAACACTAAAGGGGTAAAAGGACGATAAACTGAAAAGTGATGGGGGGAGGGGTTAAATTTATTATTTTTTTTTGCTATGAGTTCCATTTTATAATAAAATGGTTAAAAGAAATTATTTGAAATTATTCCCCTACGGGGTAAAAAGGGGTAAAATGTGTTTTCACGAGTTCCTCAATATCTCTTAGACCCGATGAGATAGCGAGTTGGTGTCTACTTGCAAAGATTATCAATGCAAATACCTAGAAACGTATTTTAGGATTTTGCCCTAATCAGTCCCTAAAGGTGCAAATCTGAATTGGGGCTGAATTAAAGAACGCTAAATATCTCCTATGTTTATTAAGTTAGACATTCTTTTTTGGCATGTAGATGTATTTTTAAAATATTTAGAAAGAGGTGTAAAGGATTTTTAAAATTTTAACCCTAAAGAGGTAAAAGGAGGAAAAACTGAAAAGGGGTAGGGGGTGAATTAAAGATCCTTCGTTACTCCTATGTTTATTGAGTTAGAACAGTCTTTTTTGGCATATAGATATATTTTTAAAATATCTAAAAAATGGTTTAAGTGATTTTGGAAAATGTACCCCTAAAGGGGTAAAAAGAGGTAAACTATGTTTTCACGAATTCCACAATATCTCTTAGGCCCGGTAAGATATCGACTTGGTGTTTGCATGCATAGCTATCCAATGCAAATGTCTAAAACCACATTTCGTTGCCCTCATCAACTCTTAAAGGGTACGAATTTGAATTCGGGGTGAATTATAGAACCCTTTGTATCTCCTGTGTTTGTTGAGTTAGATCATTCTTTTTTTGGCATATAGATGTATTTTTTTTCGAAATTTCACCCCTAAGAGGCGAAAAGGGGTAAACTGTTTAGCGTATTGAGTGATGGAAGAGGGGGCCACTCTAGAATGCATTTGAGATTTAGAAGAAAAAACAAACATTTGTAGTCCGTACGAAAAACGGGCATCTTGCTAGTAATAATATATAATGAAACGCTAAAGTTTAATATATAAAAAAGGTCAACCATATTGCTATCAGCAGCGGTCTACAAAGAACATAGGTCTGCAATTATAAACTTGTAACCTTGTAACCTTGTAACGAAATGATGTCTACAAACAATTTTTTTATCGATTATAACCAAAGGTAATATTCAGCTAAAATAACTGTACCAATTGGCATGTTTATATTGACAACGATTTATATAATTCGGATTTTCTTTTTTAACCAAACTTCGATTATACGTAAAGGTTTGCGCGCACTTCAGGCGAAAACAGCTTCTTCGGCCCTTGTCGTGTTATAGCCCTCAGCGCTTTGCATCTCATGCTATAGGTTTCATGCTGAGAGTTAGAAACGCCTCTTATACACCCGTAATAAATAAATAACTATTACAATTAGGATCATTTTCTTTAGCAATACTGTGGTACTATAGGGTTGCCTTTATTTTTGCTATTTTTTGTAATTAGCTAAACTGAGAAGTTACTTTATTATTGAACACAAAAGTGCTTGTAATTGTAAAACATTACTCTTCGGCTTTAGATTAGTTTAAAAAACTTGACGAATAAGCTACACTTTGCAACTGGCAGTCTGCAGTGCACACAGTATATCGCATTACAACCTGTTAAATTCATACTTTGACAACAAAGAATTCCAGCTATAGTTTACTGTAAACGAGTGTAGACTAAAGTACTGCCAAGCAATTTATTTATAGCTACAAGCATACATACCTCTGGCATTTTCTTTTTGACTCATGTGTATACAATCTCCTGATACGTAAGAATAATCTGTAAGACCGTCGTCTGTTTTCGGCACGCGATATTGAAGATTTAGCGGTTGCAAAACTACGGTGAAATCTTCTGTATCGAATTCAGATTGCTTTATAATCTCAACTGCCACTTGATGTAATTTTATCCAAATGCTATGCAATTGATCTTGCTGTTTTTGAAACTTTGCATTAAAAATACAAGGGCAGATGTAATTGTGCATAGTAGTGCAAATTGAAGGTTTATTTAATGTTGTTAAATCTCCCATAGCGCTGGGATCTGTAAAAAGTAGTAATTGAGCCAAATAATTTGAAAACGTCAAAACTACTTAACCAAGCGGCAGTAGTAAGTTAACGATCGTCCTTGGTAAGTAATATTTTAACATTTTTAACGTTGCAGTTAATTTTCTTCTATATTTCCCTGCGATATCTTCACGGTTGTAGCACACATCAACGCAGAAGTCGAAAGTCCCAAGAAATATAGTAACCATCTACAATTTGAATATTTTTTATGGCAGTTCTGTTGTAGGTATATGATTTACTACGGTTACCTTCCAGCTAGTTTTTATGTTAACCCTTGTATCACTTTCCATGCGCGTAATTAGTATTCGAGCCATATATGGCATGTCTTTAATTAACGCTGCAGCTTGAGCTACGTTAAACTGCGAGTCATTCTGATACAACGGCGAATCACTTTTTGCATAACCAATTAACTTGGGATTGAACTCCTTAAGAATATTTGGAAGCGTAAGAAAATTTCTCCATGTTCCTTGTCCCCCTAAAATTATTAGTATATATAATTAACAACGCTTCTTTAATTTCGGCATTTGAAAAATAATCTCATTCGTTAAGACTTTTTAAAGATATGCATAAGTAGGTAACAAATTAACTTTGAAATGTATCTAAAAGTAACCTAAAGGTAATCTTTTATTATACCAAAACCACGACAGGTGGCTCCTCCTTTTCTTAGTTTAACAAATTAGTGTCGATGATTCAAAACTGTTTAGCGTCAAACATTTATTAAAATGATAGGCAGCTAGAAACACTATCAAAACTGCAGAGTGAAGGTACAAATTGATTATTTTAATATACAAACCCATTTATCATAAAAGTTTACCTCCACTAAATGATAGACCACGAGCTTGAGAAAGAATTTGAGCTGGACTGATTGCAAGAAGAGCTTGTCCAGCAGTCAAACTGTCACCAATTGCTCCAATAATATCCACATCGCCTGGTCGCAGTAAGTGAACACTTTCTGGGGGCCTATTGCTTCTAGTGTTGTTTAACGAACAAGGAAAAGCAACATTATCCTTTATTGTCGGTTGTAATTTCTGGAATATGCGCATTTAATAATTAACATAACTGCAAAAGCATTTTGAAATTTCAACACATGCACTTAAGGACCTCTAACTGAGACAGGTCCCTCAAATGAGTAACTATTACGTAACCGCTACTAGAATTGTGACCTTAATGTATGAATAACTTGATTTGACACATAGGTAGTTGCTGCCACGTAGTTATTGCCACTAGTGGTTACTTTGTAGATGTATATGACTTGTAGGTAGCTTTTCCGGTATTAAAAACGTCGTAATTACTTTTGGGACCACCTTAAAGTTTTAAAAACTTGAATTTGGCTAGCAATGGTAGCGGCGACTAATTTATGCTACTGAAACGGGTCATCAAAGTTGCAACTACTTTGAAGTAGTTTTGATTGTAACCGCGACGATCTGGATACCTACACTATTCCTCTAAAGTTGTGAAACTTGTAAGGAATATTTATTAGCACTAAAAACGTCTGCGTTACCTGTATAATGGAACTTCACTGTGCACTGCTACTATAAAATGCGTGTCTCTCTTGAATTCACAATGAATAAATGTTCACCATGTAGTTCCCAATATTCATAAAATTCCATGCTCTGCATTGTTGTGTAGGTAGTGTGTTATGCTCAGTGCCGGTAATTTACGTTTATTAGAAGACGATTAGTGTTTTTAAAAAGCACGTAAGTGTCAAGACAAAACTAAACTGCAAGAAGGGTCTTAATGAGAAGGTAATCGCTTCTAAAGAATGCAAGGTCTCTACAGAGCGTCTTGTGTTTCCATATGCGTTATCTAAGAACAACTTGCACTACTGGAGGATGCCAGCTTATTTTTAAGCTACAAAGCATACGTAAGTGGCACTAAATATTTTTCCAATCAGTGGAAATAACATTTGGGCGTCTCCTAAAAAGGATCACCTGCAGAGTTTGCCAGAAGTTTATTTGAAAGCTACCTTCCTGTTATCCAATAATTTCTAAATATTTTTGGAATAGTAAAATTCTTATTTAAAACTGGCGATGAAGTTTATAATTATTACATCTTGTGATAGTCTGATAGCACACACTTATTTAATTATAATTAATACTCTTCTATTCGCAGTTCAGCAGATGTAAAATCTTGCAAAACTTGCCTATAATGCAAATTTTGAGCTAGTTCATGTTTAATTATTATCCTATAATTGGATTTTTTTCTGTTGGACAATAAACCATTATTATTTTTATTATTATTACTAATACCCATTGTTGTAGTCCGTTAAAGTGATTGGGATCTAGTCCCATAGTTGATCGTACATAACTTTCAAACAACTTCAATATCGAACAAGAGTGTTTTCCGCTACCTACTGTTATTGGTAAACAAAGCAAAGCTCTTAAAGCCACTGCCACGTTCAAAACCATTTAATTTTGCACTACAAATGTAAATTTCAATGGGAGAAGTGTTGTCTTTTAGCAAATTACACAGTTGTTTTAGCCTCTCAGCAAGTTCTAAATCTTCAAAATCTTTGTAATCGCTAGTCTTTAAATATTTCTTTAATAAATCACATTTGTTTAATTTGTTTTTGAGATACCGCGACCCCTGAAAAATGTGTCTATTTTCAAACGTTTCAAAGTAAAGGACTTTCAAAAAAATTGAACATAGCACGACTGATTCAAAAGTCGACGCAAATCTGAAGTTTCTTAAGAATACTTTTTATCACAAATAATATAATAAGAAATAAAACAACAAAGCCCTGGATCTAGTTGTAATGCGATACTAAATATTATTAGAATGGATAAAACATAAGTTTGTTTCTTACATATTTTTTGTATAAAAGGGTTATTTTTGCACAATTGACACATAATAATTAAAGACTGGCACAAACTGAGAACAAGTTAACCCCAATATGACATATGCAGCTAAATGTCACAATAGTTGAAAAGTAGAAATCTGTAACTTTTCAATATTTGATATCCAAGGTTTTGGAGAATATAAAAAATAACAACAATTAGGGTATGTAAAAATTTTGAATTAAAAATACACCATGCAGCTTTAAAATCAAGCTAAAGGTATAAAAATTCATTTACAATAAAAAATATATACTGGTTTGTGCCCGGCAAAAATGTTTTTATACAATAAATGTGGTCATCATAAGAAGTTGGACCAAGGATTATGAAGATGTTGGTGGTATGCGTGTAGCATAACTTGCGGGTGTTGCTGACGACGATGTAAACAGTACATGCAGTAGAGGTGTTTCCATTATGTCAAGGAAGATAAATTTAGCTCGAAAGTAGAAAACCAAAATGTAAGTGAAATATTAAGATAATATAAAAATACCAGATCTGAGTGAAAATAATAAAATTTATTAAATGAACAAAACTGCCACTTGAAAATTTTTTTGAATTTGAAGAGAATAAATTATAAAAATTCAAGACAAACAAAGTTAACAGTGTTTAAAGCGAAATGTTTGTGAGACAATTTAAAAATAAATGTAAGATTAAACTGCATGTAAACATACAGTATTAATTATTTAAAATTGAATTCAAAAATCTAAATTTACTAACAATAATTTTATAAATCCTATAAATATTTCAAAAATGCAGTTATTTAACCAATAAATGTTAATTGCTTTATATTTATAGCGTAATTTTTTTATTTGTGTGTCCTAATAAAATTTTTGCAATAACCCGGCGAGATTGATAGTCGAACACTTGCATGCTAGCTGTCGACCTAAAAAGATAAGATAAGATATAACATGATAAAACCTTGAGAGAATATTATTCACATCAGTAAAAATAAACTAAAGTCATAAAGAACCGTAGCAATATTTATCCAAAAGAGTCACATTATTCAGAGTTGTTACCGAAACTTTGCATTCAGCTGACGAAACTTGGTGCTCTAATACTGTTACAAAGCCACAAACCAAACCAAGTATGTAAGAATAAACAATAATTATAGCCATAGCAATAATGATTAAATAATCCATGATCAGATTTCTCTATTAATTCTATGCCAGATTTCAAATAAGCATGCAATACTTGGAACTAGGTGGTAGTCGTAACTATCGCCGTGATAGGTCGAATTCAATTCATCAGTACAACCATCTGAAAATCAAATATTTAAAAAAAATCTCAATTTCACATTAGGTATGAATCCTAAAAATATAAAAAGGAAACCGATAACTAGAGAACAAAAAAGGCCTGCTTACCTCTATTTGAATGGTATAGGGCAAAATTACTCTAAAACGTGAGCACTCAAACAAACTGATATTTTCCTATTGAAAAACTGCGTTTGAGTTTATAAATGCAGAATGACTGCCTGGGTATAATTTACGTCCAAGAAATTTATCATTGAGGAGACTAACGCCTATAAAAATTGTAAATATAGAATGTCTGCATTTATGTTATTGTTGGGTACCGAACATATTTTTATAATATATTCTCAACGTAAAAAGTCCACTCCAATTATGGCTATTGAGTTGCAGGACTGCCTCTATAGTGCTATGTTACCGTTTCCCACAAGGCTAGAACGACTTAAAAGTTAATAGCTTATGTACTAAGTGAAATTAGAAATAGGACAATCAAGAACAAAATCTTGCTGCTTAACAGTCTTACTGTATTACATTGGTATTAATTTGTTACTTGGCATGACAATCTTTAGTGAATTGTATATTTATAAACAGAAACAAATTCTCTCTTTGCAAGACCCAGTGAAAAGGAGCGTCGGTTAAAGCTAAAAACCAACAAAATCTATTTGTAAAGCGTGATTTTTGCCATAATTCTTTGTCTATTGTCATAGTAATTAGCACAAATCGTCGAACATTAGTGCCACAAGCTGTGGAGTGACTACAAACGCGATTTAACAATATTGACAGTGAAATATTTGCTGAGCGTCGCATGCTGTGCAACTCATCACTAAGTATTTTAAGACCGCAATAAAACAAAACCAAGATGGAGCAACGAGTAACAAACGAATTTAGTTGCCGTACGACTGCAGTGCCGCATTCAGCGATTTTATTAACAGAGCAGGAGCGAGAAAATTGTACCCCCATCGAGGGAACTAAAACTACAGGCCAACTAATATCGCATGAAAATCCTGTAGAACGTCCAAAGTTTATGTGTGTGCGAAAATGTATTACATTCTGTACGGAATACAAAAACATAGAAGTCGAAGTCAAAACGACTACAATAGTAGATTTTAGGTTGATAATTAAAAGTAAAATTTGCCCATTTAAAATCATTTATTTGAAATCCACAGGTATTCATGGTTTCAGAAATATTTTGTAGGAGTAATTAAACAAGTAATCTGATCATAATTCCGAAAAGGCGATTGATTTAATTAAGCCTTAATTGACTGACATTTGATAATAGCAATCGATTTTTGTCAACTATAATTTAACATTTATTTAATTTATTTATTTAACCGCAATTAGTTCCATATCGTGTTATTGTACCTAAACTGAAATAAAAATTATATCTATTTTTGCCACAAATTGTGCTTTAATTTACTGGAATTAAATTGCAACATGGAAGTGTTGTTTAAAAAATAATTTGTCTGGCAGTTATACGAGAGAAAGGGGAGGGTTAACTTTGTTAATCTTCGTTCATCCTATTAAAATTGTGCTACAGGTAAGTGATTGAGATTATTAGTGATAAGAACCCTGAGATTAGATATCTATAAGCAAGGTCACAGCAATAGAATACAAGTTGGTACATGCAGCTAGCAAAATTATTTAGTTTGATGTCTTTGAATATTCTCCATAAATCTAACACAAGGCATTATTTATTTGATATCCACCGATAAAAATGCTCTGTACATTTAACAGGTTTTTTGGCTCTTTTCGAATATCTTTCCATTCTAAATTTTGTTTAAAAAAATTTAAATTCTATCAACAGTTCAACTAATGGGGCGAAATAATGTAAGTAACGTTTATTATCTTCTTTCCTGATCTCTTTATATATTATGTACCTAACCGTAAGCTGCGGCAGCCACCCAGTAACTTGAACAACAATCTTCTTTTCTAGAAATGTTAATGACATTGTCATAATGACAATTCGTTTCCACTTTGACTCCTCTGGTATCTCGCATTCAGTTAAGCGCAGACGTTCTTTTTCCACTTTCCACTTTTGACATCTCCGCTTTGACAAGTTTGTTATAAATAATGGAATTTTCTATTACGGATGACACTTCTAAAAATGCTGAATGGTACTGAAAATTTTATCAGAAGATATAGCAATATTACTCGAGTCGTTTTGTGTTGAGTTAGTATCAGCAATTTTTTCTTTTCTGGATACATTTTTCGGAAAAATTTTTAAAACTGTGGGTTCCACGTTACTACGATGTGTAGCGTGTAAAAGATCTCTTGCTAGGATTAGTACTGCTTAGACTTGGCAAAATTGAGTTCGACTATATACCACAGCAGTCGGCGCGGCGTCTAGTTTTCTAAATTTTAAATTGTTGATTAATGCCAAATCGCTTTAATGATACCTTGTTGGCTAATTGTGATTTACAAGGTTTCTGTTTTATATTTAAACACTGGCATTATATGTTTCATAGCCTGGGAATGAAAAAGCTACAACCTCTATTAAAAAGTTGGATTCGCAAAGGAACGGATTCGGTTTAAATATGTACATAAAATAGTCAGATTTTCATGGGCAAGCATCAATCAAAATAATTGTAAGTAGCTCATAACGTAAAATCTTAAATAATTCTCACGCTGCTATAATTATTAAGGTACCAAGGGCATTATGAGTAAAATAAGAGCCCAAGATTGTTAGTGTACTAACCGAGAGCCTTTGGCCCGAGGTGTGTACAACAATCGCGGGCTCTTAGCTCATAATGCCCATGGTGCCTTCAAGGTTTTATGTCCTACCAATTTTCTTACCTAATTCATACTCATATTCAATTCATATAATTACTACTAGAACGCGTTGGCCAGCCTACGTCTGGCCCTGCCAGCGTAAAGAAACGGTTAACAATAAAAATGCTTGCTTAAGCTGGTAGCCAGCCGACGTCCGGCCCTGCCAGCGTTAACAATACAAAGGCTTGCTGCGTCGCCACTTGTGCGCGGTCGGCATGTGCGCGCGCCACTTGCTAGTTTGCAGGCCCTTCATGCTGCGTGTGCCGGTGCCACTCGCGCTTACGATCTTCATGTGCGGGCGCCAGTGCTTACGGTCGGACGGCCGACGGCATCAGCTCTTATAATATAAGATGATATAGTACTTAAGATTGATCTAGCTAGCTGAGCTGTCATTAATTTTCATTGTGACAGTGGTGCATAATAAAAATGTTTGATGAAGGTGAAATTTCAGAAGAAATATTATTAAAAGCTGCTAAAGCAGCTGAAGCACTTGTTCCCAAAAAGAACAAGAAAGCATATGACAAAGAGTACGATTCATTCGAAAAATGGTTGAGTGAAAATTCAGTTAGTACGGTCAATGAGATAATTTTAATGGCGTATTTTCAAGATTTGTCGGAGCACTATGCCCCGAATTCATTATGGACAAAGTATTCCATGTTAAAAGAGGAATTAATAATCAACAAACGTATAAAGGCCAATGAGAAATTTGTGCACCTAGAGCAGTTCTTGAAACAAACTGGAAGGAACTATCTGCCTAAAAAATCTAAAGTTCTCACCCGTGACCAAGTTATCAAGTTTCTCAAAGAGGCACCGTCCGAAAAATACCTGTTGGATAAGGTAGTGTTAGTAGTTGGCGTGTTTGGAGCATGCCGGAGGAATGAGCTGGTGAATATGCGAATTTGTGACGTTCGAGACAGAGGTACGGATATTGTTAGCGATATTCCACAATCCAAAAACGGTTAACGAGGAACTTTATAATAGTTACCGAAAATGAAATGGATGCGTTGAAAGTTGTCAGAGAATACATGGCATTGCGCCCCAAAAACTGTGTGTCTGATAGATTTTTCTTATGTGTTCGTGATAAGAGATGTACTGTACAGCCTGTAGGTAAAAACACATTTGGAAGTATACCTTTCAAAATCGCGAAATATTAGAATTACCCGATGCTAAAGCATACACAGGCCATTGCTTACGGCGTACAGCAGCAACACTGCTATCAGATGCAGGGGGCAGTTCAGAAAATCTGCTGAGATTAGGGGGTTGGAAAAGTGCCTCAGCAGCTAGAGGATATGTCGACAATAGCGAAAGTTTCAATCGAACAAATGCGTCTTTTGTTGCTGGTTTAACAACAGTCGGAGAATCTGTCTTAGAGGTTAAGTCAAGCGACTTTTCGTCGATTGCAAAGGCAAATATAAATAGAGGTGTTTCATTGTCGGGCAATTTTGAAAATTGTACATTTAATATATCAAAGTGATTTTGAATTTCATTTTCCTAGTTAAATATCAGTTGTAATTTTTGAAATAAAAGTTGTATCCAAAGAAACAAATACTGTTAATTTTTCATAATAACCCTAGAATTCTTATGAAGAAAATAATTGCCCTGGAGCGTTATTTTGTATCTAATGTACCTTAAAATAGAGTCATTAATTGCAATTAATGTACTGGTAGAACATAAACATTTTAACAGGTCCTTACATGCATCCTTTCGATTAGAAGTAGATCCTGAGGATCATCAGATGAAGGCCCAATATTCCGGTTAGATATGTCTACAAACGTCTGTATTGCTGGACCAAGCGAATCTATATTATTCTGAGGTTCCGTAAATCCATACCATGTGACAAACAAAAGTAGGACTAATCCATTGTGAATATTTATTCTGTCCAGAAGGATTAGCATGTCGTAGATCTAAAAAGATAATACGTAGTTAATTCATTTTTATAATAAATTAGATTTTACATTGACATACCACAATTTTAACTGTAACTATACATAATTGTGATGTGCGAATGAGCAACAAATCAGTGTTTTAATGTATTTGTGCAGCATTTACGATTATAGTACATATTTCGTTTTCTTCCTAAGCGCTTGTTACTCCTTTTAATAGCTATTTAAGTAACAAGAAATGTAAGGACCTATTAACATTTGAGGTAGGCAAGTACAAGCCAAGGCAAAGCCGCGGCTTGTTGCCTGCCGAAAATGTTAATAGGCGATACATTCCGAGTTATCTTATTATATTTTTCCCGCTGCTTATCGAAATTTTCCTAGATTTTCGTTTGGTTTGTTACCTGTCACCAGGATTAATTTTCGTGAGTCGTCTTATCTGTGAATGTCACATGTCACATAAACACTTGCAATTATAAACAAAGCGTCTAAGTCTGCATCTTGCGTTGCTAATTTTATTATCCTAGGAACTTGCTCTATGGAGTTCAAACGTGGTAAAATAACTTACGAGCATGCAGCACGCGCTAATTGACCGCGTTCTGCATTTACTCAAGAAAATGTTAATGGTGCGGACGACATAATCAGAAAAGACCGTATGTTTACAACTCTGGTCAATATTATACAATATTGGTTACAAAACATCGTGGAAAGTATCCGCAATGCCAAACTTCAAGGAAAATAAGAACCTGAACGTGAAGATATAGAAGACCAATGGAGCTGTATAAAAATCGTTATCAGGGAGGCGGTGCAAGAGGTAATTGAAAGAAAGTCTAGGAGTAATAAAAATGGATGGTTTGACGAAGAATGTAGAAATGCGGTGCAACAGAAAAAAGCTGCCAGAGAGAAGATGTTACAGTGTATGACACGAGCAAATGCAGCAATATAGGAACAAGCACGGAAACCGCCAATAAATGCTGCATAAGGAAAAAGAGAAAGTGTGTGAAAAAAAGAGGAAATAGAAAGATTCCGACAAAAGCGTGATGCCAGAAATATGTATAAAACAGTGAACGAGGCGAAAAACGATTCCAACCACGAATCGATATCTGCAGGAACAACGAGGAGGAATTGACCTGTGAGAAAGATGAAATAATGAAGGTATGGGCGCAGCATTTTTAATTTCTATTAAATGAAGCAGAAATAAATGAAGAAGAGGACCAGGCAAGCAGGAAAAATAAATAGCAAAAGCCATCCCAAGATATAGACGAGATGAGAAAAGAACCAAACAGCCAGGAAGTTCAGATACTCTCATATGAAGAAGTTGAGGAGGGTATTAACAAACTGAAACGTAATAAGTCTCCAGGAATAGGCGATATTTCGGTAGAACTGACCAAGAAAGGTAGCGAAAAGTTGCACTCGGCTATCTTAAAACCAATACAAATAATATGGGAAAATGTCAGATGAATGGGAGGTTGGCATCATCTGTCCCATCCATAAAGAAGGACAAACTAAAATGTGAAAACTATAGAGACATCTGCCTGCTACCAACAACATACAAAGTACTAACACATAATAAAAAATATAAGCGACTGAACCCATTGATAGAAGAAATTATGTATGACTATCCAGTTGAATTTAGAAGAGGGGGATCGACAAATGATCAAATATTTACGATACATACGATTTTGAAGAAATGTTGGGAACTTAACATTGATATTCACCAACTATACGTCGACTTCAAACAGGCGTACGACAGCTTAAACCAATATAAAATTTAGGAGACCATGAGAGAATTTAAAATTCCAAAAAATTAACACGCCTAACGAAACTAACGGTTACGGAAGCGAAATAAGTGAGTAGGAAGTAGGATATGCAAAGTAGAAAGGAGTGCCAGACAATGGGAGGTACTCTCACCCCTACTGATTAACCTGACTTGCAAAAAGTGATACTCTAAATGAATATAAACCCAGGAGGCACAATATACGATAGAAGTGCGTCACTATTGGCCTATGCAGATGATCTAGTAATCATAGGAAGAAGGAAAGAAAATATCGCAGAAATTTATACATGCATAGAGGAAGAGGGACAACGAATGGGACTGCAAGTAAGCGAGGAAAAAACAAAATACATGAGGACTAGTA
>CALNHX010009514.1:0-49050 GCA_940337035.1 Agriotes lineatus | reverse complement strand
GGGCGTTATTATTAAGCCCGCTCTTTACGCCCTAGGACGTTATGGGCGGCTTTATATAGCTCGTATCGCATATATAAACAACAAATAAAAGATCAGTGGAAAATAGTGTACTCTACAGCCCGCTTAGTGTCGTTTAAAGGGCTGTAAAGTGACACATTCCGCTCTAGAAAATAGGGTACAACGTAACCATTTCCGCGCGGTCGTTCATAAATGCATTTATATCGATGAGGGTATCTTTTAAAGCAGTAATTTTGAGAATGACACTACTTCAAAATTCACTATCACATTTCTTTCATTAATTTTATTCATAATGCCTTAGCAAGCAAACCTTTTCATGTGTAGATATGTGTCTCAAAGCTTTTAACAGAACACATTGTAAATTGACCCTCTATTTATAAAAAAACTGAAGAGCGACTGAAAGGAATGGTTCATAATTAACTATAAGAATAATATTCAGAGGAAAAAAATTTTATCAAAAGGTTAGCAAAACTAAATTGTATTTTTACACCAATGATTTTTTACTTTCACTTATAATACCATGAGTAGTCAAAGTTATGTCGACTATTTTTGCGGTGGTGTCACGAATGTCCATTGCGCTTTGGTACGATTAGGACGAGTGCGCTAATAACACGAGTCCTAATCCCAAGCGTAACGGACATGAGTAGTAATACTTTGACTACGAATGCCATTCGAGAGACTATTCAATGAAGCAAACTACTTTTTCAAATTAGTTTTCAGTAAATCTAGCAACAAACTACGCAATTTCCATAGTAACAGAACACTAATATTGACATTTTCTAATAAAAATCACATTTGTTTAAAATATTCACTTGCATACCTTCTAGGAAGATTGGTCCAGAAACGTCAAATTCTGGATTTTTATTGGTCACTTTTTGACAGATAACAGGTGAATTGAATAGTCAATATTATTTTTAAATTTGAAAATGTGTATCGGCTGTTAACGGCCCGCTAAGTTTAAATGAGTTAATACAAAAGCAGATTTTTAAATTTATTCAACTTCTATTTTCTGGGCACTCTGGGGAGCCCTCCCCTGGACTCCCCGCTATTTACACCTATGTAGGTACGTAACTAACATGTGAGCAAACGAAAATGAAATCAAGCTTGGCTTTGAAATATTTGTTTTATGAATAATATGTTGGTGGCACTGTAAGTCTATGTCAAATTCGAGGTTAGCAGGTTAGGTTTTGCGTCAGTCTGTGTCAAAACTGACAGAAAACCTAACCTACTAACCTCAAATTTGACATAGACTTACAGTGCCCCCAACATATTATTCATACAATAAATATTTCAAAGCCAAGCTTGATTCATTTTCATTTGCTCACATGTTAGGTACTTCTCTTATATCTTTTTTTAAGATCCTCACAAGCTGTGTAGGGTAGCTAGCGCTCCTACACATAGATCCAATTTCAATTACATGCGTATTTGAGAAAATTAATGAAATTATATCGGGTGCGGTTTAAACGTGATTCGATAAGCAGCTTTTGAGTTGTGAAGAAAATCTTTCTTGCGTATTACTTATGAAGCATTTTTACTCAAGAATTTCGGTCTATTTTTTGAAATGAACATCATCTTAAAAGGTGTTGCGTTTTCTTTGACACACGCTGTATGACTAGCGTTTAATTACTTATATTTGTAATTATATACTCACGATTATATATTTTTTTAATTTAATTGCCAGGAGTTTATTTTGTACTTTAAATAAATTTAAATTTTGTGCAACTAAATTTTATGACGAAAAAATAAAAGTTACTAATTATTCAATAATATCTTTTGGAGAACGTCCTTTCGTTGGAATGTGCCCCTGAGTTTGTCTGATAGATGTCCAACCCTGGTAGTGAAACATCAGTAATGTATTTCAATTTTTTACAGGCTATTCTCGAACGTATAATTTTATCAGCGTTTGTGAAATGTTCAAACTGTTTTATTATAAAGCATCATGTCCCCGAACGCATCTGCATGGAGCTTTGATTCGAGGGCGAGAAATGCAGCGAATAGAGAGCAAGGAGCAGAATAGAGGGTCAGTAGGTATAGTCGTGGGTCTAGTTTGGGTCAGCATGGGTCAGAGCGGGTCTTTGGCGCGCATGCGGCCCGCTGGGGCAGGTGAGCGTTCCGCCGCGGTCTCGCCGTGCCAGTCATGGGGCTCGCCTAGGTGCAGTGAGTGCGTGGTGTGGTCATGCACGCTGTGCTCGTGCCCGTCTACTTGCTTCTGATCACCCCCATCACTGGATCCTGGTGGTAAGTCGCCCTTTTAACCCGCTTGCGCTTGCCGAACGGGCCGAAGCTAAGGATCGCTGGGTGCCTTGGATGCTTTCCGAGGGGTGGTTTTGGGAAAGTCGACCAGTAGGGAAAATTGGGAAAACGGTGGCTGCTGAAAGGTGCCAGGGATTTTTGCGGTTCGTGAGATGCAATCGCGTGAAACAGTTGCACCTCGGTTTGATAACGCTCTCCAACCAAATTAACCACCGGTGGTTTATTAGCGCTGGGACGTGTAGCCTATAAAACGAGTACGTGTTTCACATGACGCTTTAAAAACAATAAAAGTAACTGCAATCATTTTCTGCTTATTTTATTTCCTCACATTATTACAGAGACCTACCACGACATAACAACTCAATTATTCACATATCACAATCAGACCAAATTTTCCACCTTGTTTATACAACCATCAAACTCGAAGCATGTAATAACTGCTCGCCACCTTATAATATAAACTAAAGCTTGGTTTACACCACCATTATCCTCCCCCCTCTCTTCAATTACGCGTGTCATTTGTCACAGTGGCCGTAATTTACGAACTTGTTTTAGTACAAAAGAGCCCGGGTTTTTATTGTATTGCCATGAGAAACTATTTCACAGAGATTAAGCTGGAATTAGTTGGCAACTAGCAATCCTGCTCACATCGGCGGTTGCAACTCTTCCTGAAATAGGTTTTGCAAGTTGCCACTGTTTCCAGCAGGATATTTTGGTTCAACTTGAGCCGATTCATTAGTCATTACCATGCAATGGCCGCTAATCGTGGGAATCCGTATTTATTGACCATTTTTTATACCCGTGCGTGCATGAACCAGTGCATTTTTGTGTTTTCAATAAAAGCGTGTAAGAGTAAATAACTCAAGCCTTATTTTAACAGTTTATTGAAGAAAGTATATTTATTTTCATCAATTTTCTTGTAAACTTCATTTTTGAAAAGCCATTAATAGCCGATTTTTAGCTTACGCAATATTATTGGTTTTTGGTGCATTCATGAAGACGGTAGCCTGATTTCGAACATACAGTACATAAGGATTTTTTTATTCCATCACTAACACTTGAGGAAAAATTATATCTTTTAGACAAGATTGTTGGGGCGCTAGCACTATTGAAGTCTATTGCTTGTCTTCTTGAAAACATATCCAAAAGCAGGATTTAAGCATTTCTAATATAATTTTTGAGGCTTAAAATAATTATAATACTTTGATAGACGTTGGTTTGTAAATAGCGGGTGATTATAAATGCTTCTCCATCAAGTTCCCTTTCAAATATTTGTTAAATTTGAATATGTTGGTGGCACTATAAGTTTATGTCAAATTCGAAGTTAGCAGGTTAGGTTTTGCGTCAGTCTGTGTCAAAACTGACAGAAAACCTAACCTGCTAACCTCGAATTTGATATAGACTTACAGTGCCACCAACATATTCAAATTTAACAAATATTTGAAAGGGAACTTGATGGAGAAGCATTTATAATCACCCGGTATATTGTGATGTGAATTAGATGAAAAATATGTGTAGCTTCTAATAAGTCAAATGCAGTTTAAATTGTTTCAGCTGAAATTTGGTTGTGCGATCATTAAACAGAATAAACTTGCATATACCTAACTACTATGGTATATGAGTCGAAATCTTTAATCAGACAAACCAAATATAAAGAACGATTGCCTAAAATTTTTCATTTCCAGCCAAAATAGTACCTTTCTTGATTAACTTCTTCTAGATGCTGATAAAACCCTGAAACTATAGAAATGCTTGCGCTATATCTTGATTCCATTGTTTTCCGGTTTATTAGAAAAATTGTTTGTGTATTTCTTTCATCGTATTGTCCGTCTTTGATCGCCATAACTTATTCCCTTCAATTTGGAACTAAACAGTATTCTCTTCTGCTTTCAATTAATTTTCTCATCCGTCGTCTTCCTCTCCTCATTGTGTTTATATTTATTTTTCCAACCACTATTTTTGGGTTATTACTTACATCGATATGGACGTAGCACACGTACAACAGGTATAAATAATTCCTAATAACTCTGTAATACCAAGCAATACCCATGAAAAAGCAAAATTCCACAGGATGTTCTACGCAAACGGGCCTAAAAATGAGCAATAGAAAAGGCACATTAGGACGCACTCAAAAATGAATATTTGTTAACTATTTACCTACAATTTTGTATTGTATGTTGTATTTTACAATTTCATCACCATCGCCAACGTGATGGGTTAAACCATTAGTGGTTTGTTCCAATCCCATACTTGGTATTTAAGTTGTAATTTATATCTCGCCGATTAGATAAAAGCCTAATTAATAACATATATATTAAAAAGGGTACTAAGGGGTTAATAAGTCATCCCGACTTACCCTTTCGCTTATAGCAAAAGCTACAGCAGTCACTGTGGGCCGTGGGGTAATTCAAGCTTTAGTTGTTCGTTCATGGCTCATTACAAATAAATTCGTTGTTCGCGTTTGAATTTGTTTTGTTGCCCATAAATTAAATTGTGCGTTACATATAACGTTTTATTATGCTACTAAACTGCTTGTTCTTCTCTTAGTTATTGATATTTGTTTAATGTCATACAGCACTGAGGGCAATAAATGGAAACGTCATTAAACGGAGGTATCTATGCAGAACTTTCATTTAATTAGATATTTAATGGTCTATTATAATAACCTGCATTACAATAAATCAGCAAGGCCTGTAATTGGTTCCGTGGACAAAGGTTTACATTTTCTCCCCGTTTCAACGATGCGCAATACGTAGGACCGCTTCGACCAAGATGCGACCTTGCGTGATCGCTCTACGTGATTTTTCCTGATCTACATTATTCATCAGCTAAATGAGTAAAGTACCGACTAATTAATGCGGCTATTGTTAAAGACAAGCGACAACCGCTTGCGGCTGAGCCCGTAACTCAGTCGCTGGGATAATTCCAAAGAATTTTGAATATTTTGACGTTTAAGTTATATGGTATGCGCGAACTGCCCTCCACCTTGTGCCAAGTCGACAATTCTTGCGCGTCTCACAACATTTAGCGAGTCAAACATGTGTTATGTTTTTCAATTCAGCGCTACGGAGTCATTCATGTAAAGTTTACTGATGAAACAGCTGTTAACTTACACGTCGGTGTTAAATGGTTCAATTAGCGATTCGGTTTCGATTTTTCAAGTCTACTCTATACTTTGTTTTTTCCAAACAGATTTCTGTTACAAACGTTTGTTGATAGAGTTATTGTCCATTTTGGCTTGTTTTCTCATCATGTAACGATTAAAAGTTAAATCATCCTAGCATATAGTACCGTCTCGCTAATCCGGACTAATTAATACACGTAGTAATCTGAATTATCGAAAATACGGATTATTGGAATCAATTGTTTGTTGATACAGTTATTGCCCATTTTGGCTTGTTTTCTCATCATGCAACGATTAAAAGTTAAATCATAGCAGCATATATTGAAGAAAGTATAACTTCTATGGTTAGTTATTAAAAGATTTAAAAAAACTTTGAAAAGAGCAATAATTTGAAACGCTTATTATTCATTTGCTACTTAATTTTTAATTATTTCTAATTATAGCTATCTTGCTAATGCAGCTCCGTTAACAATGCAATAAAATTTCTAGCGCAGAACGAGTCATTGAAATAATTATTTGGCTATTCCTCCTAATTTTAATTTAAATGGCGTACGTGTTCATATATTTCATAGCCTTACGTATATAATGTGGTGGAGAATTCATTTACATCAAAACCTGACATTTGTCTTAAAGTAATTAGTAAATTTTTTGTAAATAACGAAAATTGGGGAAACGCTAGACAGTATTAGTATATTTGCATGGTATTTCTAATGATGGCTCCTAGAAACTTTGTTGTTGATTAGCAAAAATAAAATATTACTTCATTATTTTACACATACTTTATTTGTTTCATGTTTAACAGTACTTCAAACATTACAATATTTTAATACATAAATAATGTTTAAATGTATCTTCTTTACAAAATCTTCTTATATTATGTTTTAACAACTATCCTAAATGGGATACGGAAAGTTCGTTCCCCACATTTCGTTCCCCACATTTCGTACCCCACATTCCGTTCCCGGGATATTTCGTCTCCCCACATCTCGTACCCGAAAACTTCGTTCCCGACCGAGCTCATTTTGTCTCCTAGATTACAGGGTGTTGAAAAACTAGTGCAGCGATCGGAATGCAGTTGGAAAAATGAAAGATATTGTAATTAATTTATTTATTATAATAAACTTATTAGAACAAAATAAATTGTACTTATTAAAAATGACAGTTCAATCTAAGTATCTTCTTGATATTTTGCATAGGGCATTATTTCTCATTTTGAACAACTTTTCTTAGTAATATTTTGCCAAAAGGGTAGTTTACCTGAAAAAAAAGATAGTTTTTGCTAAAATGTGAACATTTTCTTAAAATTCTCTACAAACCAAGCAAGAACTATAATTCCTATAACATTTTTGTGTAAAACTAAAAATAAAATGTAATTTCCTCTTGTAAACTCAAGCCGGGGACATACTGTATATAGTTCTTATAAGTTTATTATAATAAATTAATTAATTAAAATATCTTTCATTTTTCTAACTGCATTCAGATCGCTGCACTCGTTTTTCAACACCCTGTAATCTAGGAGACAAATTGAGCTCGATCGGGAACGAAGTTTTCGGGTACGAGATGTGGGGAGACGAAATATACCGGGAACGAAATGTGGGGTACGAAATGTGGTAAACGAAATGTGGGGAACGAACTTTCCGCAAACCATCCTAAATACACAAGCAATCGTCATTTTTAGTTGATATACTTTTGTAAGTTATATAGGCACATTTTATTAATAACCTATGTTTGTGGCTGCGTATACAGAAGCATTCGATGTAATTGGTTTTTAACCTGTTACTAAAATGTATAAATACACACAAGAAATAAAAAATATGATATAGTTTAAAAATTATAAAATACAAGACTAAAATTAGTAGTCACATGCAAAAAATGTTGACTTTGATTGTCAAGTACTTTTTCGTCTTCTTCCTCTTCTTAATTTAGACTGAGAGCTTATTCGGGCCATTGAATTTAAGAGAAGAATTCCCTTTTACAGAGGTCACGACCACCAGCGATACTAGTATGGTGGTCGGAGAGCGTACGGCAAAAACCACTGCTCGAGTGGGAGATTCGAACTTACTACTTGTCCACTGGAAATGCAATAGCACCACCAACCGGCCATCTACTTTTTAAAATTGATTATTTACAGTAAAACACAAATAGCTTCGAGGGCAAGTTAAGGGTGCGCAGTGCGCAGAAAAGTGCGAAGCTCATTTCTTGCTTTAGTTTCATCGGCGTAAGATCTGTGCAGTATTAACACCACCTAAAAACTAGGCATTAGGTCTCCGGTGTGACGTCAGCACAGGTAGGTTTTAGGTCTCTACCTACCTGTGCTGTCGGTTAAATCGCATAGGCGCAGAGTATAACTTTAAAAATAACGGTTTTTCTTTACTAACTGACTAAATAGACCTTTTCTGTAAGAAATTTTAAAACCACCAACACAAAACTACGTTTATTCACCGTAAACTGCTTTGCAACGCCATGTAGCGATTGTGCACTAGCGGCAACTGGCATTCTCATAAATGAGATTGCTCAATTGACATTTTTAAATAAAAAACGTATTTAAGAAATTTTGTTACATGATTTAATAATTAAGAAATTTGTTTATTTTTTTTGTATATTTTATATTGAGGGGTACGTTGCATTGGTGTTGTTAAAAGTAACGGATCTTTAAAAAAAACTCTTTCATTGAATTCGGTATTTTTACATTGTTGTAATTAACGGCAGAAGTTTTAATTAGTTTCAATAGAATAAATTTAATGAAAACATGTGTCTTATGAAAAATCTATTGTATATTTTTTTCAGATTATAACTTAATTTTTATATATAAAATTTGTATTATACCTCTTATTCGTGCATTCATAAACTTTAGCCTATTTTACGTTTCGGTGTCGTATACGACTTGCATTACGCTCTTTCGTATTTAAACACACCACACAGTAACAAACCGTAAATCTAATGTAGCCAATAATTTCAAATCAATTTGCGCTCTGAAAAAGTTTTCAACTACGGCCAGATTTGAAACCATGTTCACTTGGTTACTAAGCTGGGGCGTTTACCTATGCAACCACCTAGGTGGCCCTGCATTATAATATTTTAAAAATATCGAAATGAATTTAAATAAAAAATTATCTCATCGCTGTTACCATATCTTAACCCCACAATTTACTTGCACAACGTATGCAACTTGAATCGTGTCAAAGGATAATGACCTACAAAAATAAGTGATGTGTTGCTATTTGTGTTTTTATCATGCTGCATTGTTTGCGTGAAACCTGCATTTTTATAAATACGCACACCTAGCTAGAGAGTTGAAAACTGACTTAAGCGAAAAACGTGATGAGAAACTACATTTTACGCCCATTATATTTTGACGACTCGAGCGTTAGAATGCTAAATTAAAAATAACAGTCTTTGTTCTTGAATTAACGAAATAGTTCACTTGCTTTGTTAATTCATCTATTGTTCTGTGGTTTGTTTGTTGGACATTAAAATGCAGCATTTTGTGTATGCTGAAAGCAACCGGGTAAAACGTGATCTAATTCTTCAGGAAGGAAACTATGTGTATTTATTTATAGGGAAGTATGCTGCAATTGTATTCATTACACAAATAGAAAATAATAATTTGTTTGGTCTATTTTTAACGGTTAATTTTCAGCTGCCAGAGATTAATTGGGCAAAATAAACTTATCGCACTCTACTATTTACCTAAAAATTAGTCTGTAGGTATAACATTATACAATTGGCTAAGCTAGAAACCGCTCCTAACTTCTCAATATGTGCAGCAAAACGAGACGTTAAACTTAAACTGGACATTTCCTAAGCTCATTCCAAATATTTGCATTGTTTTATTTCCAGTTAGTGTGTTAAACAGAGTGAAGGTAAATATTCTCTCGTGTTTTAAGCATACGTCAAAAATGGTCTGATTTATTGTATTTGCCTGCTGGAATGCATGCGTTACGCTGTTATCAGTCCTGATAGTGAAATGAAGACATCAAAACATCTCGCTGCGTTGTGCCCGATGGCACATTGCTCAACCTCAAGGAGGTGTTTCAGTGTGTATTTTCTACAGAAGTTAAATATTTGCATACAATATAGGCATGCATCACTCTGTGCGATAGTTATTTAACACGAGTGCTTAATTTAAATCTTAAAATTCTAATTCGTATTAGTTTGTACACGAAACCAAAGCCGTTAGGTAAACAAAGACGTATTAGTCCCGCAGCACCGCGTGGAGCAAAGGTAAGATTTCAGAAATTGTCAGTAGTAACGCACACTTTCATTTTGTTTTACATCTAATTATCACCTATAAACTATTTTAGACAGATGCGAAGGTGTTAAATACTGAACCTAACGTAATATGAGTTATGTTAAACAGGCTCTTCGAGATGAAGTTTAAAAATGTATACTGACGATGGAGTGATTTAAAACAGAAACGGGAGGTATGGGGTTCGTGTTTTCCTGAAGACTCTTAATCGTTTCTATTTTTATGCCCATCTTACTTGTAAATTAGAATAAGATAAAAAATGGCTGCTGATATCCCGAAATAAGTCGCACTTATTAAACTCAGCTTTTCTGAATCACGTCGTTGCTATTATTTTTGTATGAACTACATGCGGAACTAAATGCTCAAAACATGTACGTATTTAACGCGTGGGAGATAATAACCAACATAAACAATCCGCCAGATAAAAATATCAGATACAAGGTATGTACAGTATTAGTCTTGGTTACCCACGTAACAACTATTTGTGCTTATTTAATTAATAGGCACGTTGTTGCGCTTTCGTGAGAATTTTTATATTTAGCCGAAGTTTGGAGGTGAAGTGACAAAAGCGGTTTAGTGGGTTATTTATTTAGAGATTTTTGTGTCTGGAACGGTATTTTTAAATGTAATTGTCTGGAATGTTTGAAATAATAAAATGTTCATGCAATAAGCATACAATAAAAAAATATCACAACTTAGCCCCCCCCCCCCCCGTGGTCTTGAGTGTATTTACTATTTTTAGGTTGTTCTTGATAGATATTGTTGAATTTTTGTTATGTACATAAACAATTACTTTTAAGTAAAAATATCATACTAATTATTTATTGGCAGCTAATGCAAGAAAGTTAATGTTTACTTGCATTTCTTTCATTTCCATTATCGGAAATTTTTAGCCTGCTTATCCTTCTCATTGCTATACCGAAGTGTCTAGCGATATTTTGTTGTAAATAATGAGTTGCCGCCGTTGCCGGCCCTGTTCTGTAATTTATTGTTAGAGGACCAGATCAATTGGTGTTTGAAATTTTATATTCAAAAAATTAAGTCTTACAGATATTTGACCTTTTCGTCTAACGTTTCCATGTCTGTTACATGGTGTTATTTATGAGGCCAGTTCAACCCTATTGTTTATGTTTATGTAATACTATTAAATTTCATGTATTTTTATTTTGTTGTAAAATAATAGTGCTTTATATACTTCCTCTTGTAGCTCCTAGGCTAAAGTTTAAAAATGTTATAATTACATAAAATCGAAATCTTGTGTAGAGTTACAAATGATATCGTAATCTGTACGACATAGTTACAGGAAAGTTGCAAATATTTTATTAAAATATTGGGAAACTTTAGGACTCTTCTCAGCCGTCAATAAAATTACTTACATGTTTCACATTTACCTCAGATGCAGTGTATAGTAGATTGTTGGTATTCCTCGAAAAAATAAACAGTTTCAACTTTCAGCTGACATATAATGCCAATTGTAAGGGTTTTATTCTTTTTTAAGTAAACTTTACCTAATCTTCAAGGAAAGAAGTACCAGTGTAGTAAGGTGATGTTAAGATAATTTTTATATATAAATTAATATTAAAGAAAAATTCACAAATTATCGGAAATATGAAGTACAAGGACAACTTTTTATATTCCTATAATAAGATAGCGAATTTTATGTTGTTTACTTGATGGGCGAATGTTACTTCGCTCGTCTAGAAGACGAAGGAAGTATTACAATCGTGAAAAAAACATCTTCTGGGACTACTTCAGATCTTCACGTTTCCCTAGATGACGAAAAACATGTTGGCCCAATTTTATCCGCATGTCTGTCCATTTGTTCGTTGTTGGGGGTAATAAGCTCAACAACCAATTGTTAGAGGAATGTCTATTCTTGCTTTACCTGAGGAATAGATAAAAGTGATAATTTGCACATAGCTCAAGCTTTACCCTTAACGAAAATGGGACCTAACAGATATAGTGTGAGCATTGCAAATGGGACAGCATTATATAGCACCTTTATAACGCAGCGAGAAGCGCATACAATCCGGTCGTGACACAGTAGGAGCTCGTGTTCGAATCTTAGGGTCTGCATTGTTCTTTTTTAAATTTGCAAATTAATGTAATGAGCATTTATAAGTGTTTCCTTTCACAGTTTCATTATTATTAACAATGTTAAGATAGTTGTACCATCGGAAGCATAGAAAAGTGGACGACTTCTGCACACATTTTATGGGATATTTTAGTGTTGCGATGCTAACTTTATAAACATTTAGGTAAAATCTAGTACACATTAAGTAATACTAATAAATAAGTTTGATGGAAACATCTAACATTTTAAGTTGAAGAACGGAATACAAAATTTATTTTTGAAAATTTTAAAGTCGTTGGTATCTATTTCATTAGAACACTTTGGTTTCCTTTTGATATTTGCGAAATCATTTACTTGCGAGGGAAGTTCCGAGTAAAACACTATCGATTTTTTTTTGTAGAAACATCAAATTTTATTTTTGTTTCTATAGTAACTTAGTTGAATCTGCCAAGAAACCGTAGAATAAATCTCTATTTAGAATATCTAATGCTTGTACAGTGATTATGGAAAGAAAATGGCACAGACTTGGCACTGAAAATTATTGCATGACATAATATCAGACTTGTGAGTACAAACGAACACTTACTTTCTTTTCTTACTTTTTAAGACCAGTGAGTGTCAAGTGAATTAATAATAATTGATATAAGTACTTACCTATAGAGTAATTACCAAACATGTGAGAGCAAATCTGTGGCTCAAAATAAGAAAAAATTACTATGGGCAGGCACAGCTTCATTGGAAGTTACAGCCATCAGAATGAGGGATGCTTTATTAATTATTTAATTTATTTTTGATTTCTAATTTTAATTTTTTAAATTATTCTTTCACAACCAAAATAAAAAATAGTCTACATATCTACTATTAATTACATTAATAATTCAAGATTAACTTTTTCAGTTTCTACGCGTGCGACAGTGGTTTTGAAATCATGAAACTGTTTTTTGTGCACCATTAAAAAATTAACAATAGTTACTACTGTAGCTATGGATTAGTATAGTATCTATGTATCAAGAGCAAAAACATGCCAAGCGCCATAAACACACTTTTTGCTCAATTTGCATATAATATTTTTTTATGAACGCAGCACAATTACTTTTTATGAACGCAACACAAGTACTAAAATTTAGCTGGGTGAAATTTTTCGTGTCCCCTTGTATTAGATATTCTAAGTTGTGTTGACTTACACATTTACGACAAAGCATAGAATTTGCGTCACCAATGGCAACGCATATAAAAACGACTCTAAAATAAATTGGTCTAAACAGTCATTTTATCCACGAGAAACTGTGCAACCAGCTTCATTTTGAACATGATCTTAAAAAAATTAATTGAAATAATTGAAGATCTTGAGAACAAGTGCCTACATTCAAAAGCTGTACTGACTAGTAATTGTAGAATGAAATAAGATCGAAAGTTTTCGCTGTCATTAATCTTTTTACAACTTTAGAGAATGGCCCTCGCTTTCGTTTTCAATCCTAGAAAATTTCGCTTAAGTAATTATCAAACAGAAACTACGTCACCGCTCTTCGGCGTGACGTCAGCACAGGTAGGTAGTAGTCGGTTAAACCGCATAGGCGCAGAGTGTTTATAACTTTAAGAATAAGGGTTTACTGTAGAAACGGGGTTATCAGTCGTGAACTGAGTCGCTTTTTTTAACAAAGTCTTAAAGCAAAGATCGTGATTCTGATAATATATGTGGCGAAATATCAATTCTAGAATTTAATAACTCATTCTTTAATCTACTCAATAATTATATAACCCACAATTTGGTTTACTTCATTGTTAATATAAATACCTGGTTTTTGATTAATATTTTGTTTACTCAATAGGTTATTAATTTTACCACAATATTTTTTAATGAAAATATTGGTTGTGGTATTAATTATAATTTTCGCTTTTCTTTTGTCGCTATATTGACACCCAATAAAATGAACTAAATAACGCTTTTCGGTAAGTAATTAAAAAACCAGATGGGATACAATTTTTTTTGTTATGAACTTTTAAAATTCTTCAAAATTCTCAAATAATTCATTGAATATAACACTGTTAAACAAAACTACCGCATTATGTGGATAAAGAAGTACCCCCCCCCCCGCTTTTTTCACGTTTGTATAATTATTGTTTCAGTACCCAGGAATTGAACACTTATTCACATGATCAAAATATTTATCTACTAACACTTGCACAAATATGTAATGTAATTGCAATACTTATTCTAAGTTTATTCACCGCCAAGTGTTTTAAAACGCTAGCAACTCGCCATTACGGTCACAATGCAATAACTTGTGATGGTCATTTACGTGTTTATTTGTGCAAACGTGATAGTAAATAACTTATACCTACGCACAGCAGCAAATACCAACGAAGGCACTAAGTGAATCGTCTACTAGAAAATGCTAAGTTGTATTTGATAATTGCAATGAACGTGTAGCTATGCAGTCAACGGTTAATATATTTAAATTAAAAATATACCAATTTATGCTTTTTCAAAATACTAAATTTCCTTAAGAATTAAGGTAACATTTTAGATGAATAAGTGGCTTCAGATGATAGCTCGAGTTGTTAGTTACTAGGTACCTGAAAAAAAATAAAACTGTAATATAATTCGTATGTCATTTACAGAGGATAGATGCAGTTGTTATTGATTATTATGTGCATTAACTAATGCAAGGTGTCGAAATAACATACTACACAGTCTTCTCCTATATGTTTGAATTCGACGTTTGCTGACGACGCAAATTGATGAAACATATCCAGCAGTGTCTAATCAGGTATTAAGTACTATTTCAAAGTACTTATCAATACTTACGAAATGATAATTCATAACTAGTGATATCTTGTCAAAGCTATTTTAAAGCATACTACAAGAATCTAATAACTGGATTCATTGCGCCGCGTTTATGCGTTAGGCGGTCAAATGTATTACTTTTTCGCAACAAGAATTGCCAGCACATAAACCTCTATTACGGTTAATATGTGTCTATTAAAAGACAGACATTAAACAAATAAATCGACGGTAATGTACTGTTAACGGCGTTTGAACAATTAAGGTCGTTTCTAAAAAAATGTAGTTAATTTACATCGATCATGTCAAGTTAACACAAACCACTAATTGAGCCTATGGGGAGTTCTCAATATCAAATAACACTTTGCATGTCGAGTAAACTGCTGTTGTACTATATGCACATGGATTAAAGTGAACTATGTGTGGATGTGTTTGAATGCTTGGACAAATCTATATGTCGTAATCAGCTGATTTCTAATCATTTGCTTGAAGTTCTAACTAGGAGTGTAACCGTTCGTACATAGTATTTGGTTGGTTAGTAACAAGATACTAATAATGTTGACACGACTACGAGATTATTGGTATATACCTACATTCGGTTGTTCATTCAATTGAAAAAAATTAGTATATATTTACACTGATAGTTTAGTAGATATACCACGTGTACCTACTCTACATATTTATTGTGCAAAGTGAAATATAGGCCAAAAGTGTTTTAATTTGCTAGCATATTTTTGTTACCTAATATTATAACTGTGCCTTTTTCTAGTGTGTTATTAGTTGTATTCATAGTACTTTGTCAATACTAGAACGTGGAATTCAGTACTACCTCAATCATTTTGCATACCTAGGTTCCTTGGTTTCGTATGTAGTCGAATAAGGTTGAATTCAGTGTCTTGCATCTTGCGTACACTTTACTTTTAACAAACATTTGTGTTGAATTCATTGATCTGAAAATGTGAATTCCTTTGTAGCTTTTTTATGCATATCACCATATTTTGTTTTGATTTGGCAAAAATATTAGTAGAACTATATCAGAACACGTATTTATTGATAGGTATTAGCGTAATTCATAGATAAAATACTACCTAATACTTATAAGTTTTAAACTACAAAAAATTAGATTAGAAAAACTTTGTCATGATAAACCTAACTGTTAGATATAGAGGAGAAATACCATTTTTTACGGTTCAGAATATGTATAAGTACAGTAAAATTGATATCGTTTCATATAGGTACTTACTACGTTTAAGTCAACGAACTACACAATATTAGAATAAATATTGCAAATGTTAACCTAATGCCTATTTTCTATAGAAAACCAGCATTTTCCTTATTGACCAATTAAAATAATATTGATAAAAACAATTTTCGGGTGCTCATCAGAAGACTGGTATAGCTATGCGGAAGACTAACAAAATTATATACAAATATAGCGGTTGGACTTACACTATAGCATGAACGATCTTCGACACTGACAATTACAGAGGTATTATAATGTTTAATTTGTATTAATTTAATCAATAGGTACACGTTGCCTTTTTTTCAGACTTTACATGTTTGTGGTAGTTTCTCAGATCGTCCATCTGTAAGACTTTGTTTACTTCTATTTTAAATATTGAGATTAACACTAAAACAAAATAATTTTCTATGTTGATTTGTCGTTGATCATTTTAACGTAACGTTCAAACTGACGATTTCTTCCCTCCTTATCATTACGCAGGCAGCTACTATAAGTAAGTAAAGTGGGACTACAGGTTTACTTCCACTTCTTATAAATATGTTCGTGTTCAGAGGAAGTCATAGGCATCTCAAACGTTTATTTTTTTATTTTAAAAGTTGTGTGTAGGCATATTTATTGTTTATATTTAATATTCAGAATATTTTAAGACCGAAAATCTTTATGTAATGCTATATAATATTTATTATTAATTTTTGTCAATAAGCATTGCTAATCATTATCTATTAGTAATAAATATTTGGAATGCAGTTTGAAGCTGCGTAGAGGTATGAATTAATTTTAGAATTTAATGTGGGTTTGACTAAGCGTTTGTTTGTTAAACACAAGAAAACGACATTTACATTTTTCAATTAATCATTTTAAATATATACTAAATCCAGTATGCAAATTCGTAACAACCCAGCATTGAACTTTCTAACCAGACAGTTACATTAACATCAATCCTATTTTCTATTTATTAGTTGTATGACTACTGGAGCCCACTCACAATCTCTAACATGTCCGCTGCATCAATTACATTTTTCAAAATTGGAATCTTTCTAGAAGCAGATCACGCTATATGGCTAAGGAATTTTTTCGCCCAGTCTCGAATATGGAATGAAATATGGAACGGTATATCTGTAAGGCTCCAATAGTCGAGTGGAATTCCTTATCGCTATCGGTTGATTCGAGGTGTGAGGTATTGATATCGGACGAACTTCTCCAATCAGACGCTCGGGCCGTCCCCTGGTTAACCATTGGTCGCTACAACTTGATTGTCCCAGTTGTGTAACTCATGAAATGCAGGTATCCATTTGATAGTGGTACCTCCACGTTCTGTTGTTTTATTAGTTTAATATACCGTCCATCTATAACTTTGCTCTACCCAGCTTGCTGCAATGAGAAGTGTTAATGGTAGTAGTTTATGAAAACATCTAATTTGTTTTAATTATTTTTGTTTTGTTCTTTTATGCAGTATGTTTTTTGCAACTATAATGTCAATTTTATGGCATGTAAGTAGCTTTTTGTAGTGTTTTTTGATGGGAGATGGGTTCATAAAAAAGAAAACTAATGTTTCCTTTAATTTGAGCCTTAAATGAATTAAATGTGTCTATACTTTACACTTAACCACTTTTACATAATGATCTTGCTTCATACATTTTTAAAATGTTTGTATTATCACTTTGTGATTTCTGAATTATTGTTTGAGTTTTCCTCTATTTTTCTTGTTTTTAAATTGTTAATAATTTTTTACCCCAAAATACCTTACCTAACATGCCGTGTTTAATTTCTTATTGTCAACTACTTAACGTGTTTTCCATTCTTTTAATTCAAAATGAGGAATTGTTCAAAATTCAAAATTCCACAGAATGATTAAAATTGCTTAACGGCTTTGATGCTTAATTTATACAGTGCTATCATAAAATTTTTTGCACAAGGACGGCTGTGGATTTTTAACTGCTCATATTAGCATCTATCGTTGACAATAAAAGATGGGACCGCAAATATTGTAGGTACCTATATTGTAAATCAGTCTTTTCTATAGAAATAGCATTTTTCAAATAATAGCTTTCTTTGTTGCACTTTTTAGGCATTCATTAATATCTAACTACCTACGCAAAAATAAAGCGTAGCAGTGGTTCCTAAATGTTATTAGTAACGATTGTATATTAAAAAATATAATCAGCTGGTGTCATTTCGCCTTAATGATGAGACATTTTTGTCGCCGACTTTTTTAAGACATTACTACCAAGCTAAGAATGGTTGGAATACAGAAAAGCGTAAGAAATCTCCGTGTTTTCTATATCTATATATTTGCAGCTGATGTAGGTACATTATTAGCATCGTATAAATATTTTGTTTGCTTGTATTACACACCTTGTACCTTCCTTTATAGTACCTCTTAATAAATTTGATTTTTTTACATCGCCCTGATTTGGTTTTTTTAATTATTCTAGGATCTTTTGTTAAAATTGTAGAACATTCTTAAGAACGAAGGAGTAGTAGTCAAGGTAAAAATCAAAGTTGGTATAGACGTTATTTAAGGTACGATTTGTATTTTTGTTTTTGGGTAGCTCATACTTGTCACTTTAGTGAAATGCAGCAAAAATTTGTGTACTGTGGTATACAGGGTGTAGAAATGCTTTACGCACCATAGGGATTTTAATGGTAATTTTTTCATATGAAAATATTTGTTTCCCTAATTATTTTAGAGCAAAATTGTATGGAAGTTTTTTGTAGAAAAATTCTGTATCCATTTGTGCCAGCATTTGTCATTTTACATTTCGGAAAACCGAAAATTTAAAGAAATAAAATTGCCATTTTTAGACAAATCAGTGGTGCCTTGAAATTATTGAAGCATCTCAAAGCATCAACAAATTAGTTTGCTGTTTATTTGTTTGCATCTATCAAATGTAGCTGCAACCATGGCACTTATTGCACCTGATCTGCTTCCAGCATACCACCACTTCACAATTTGCACTGATTTTTGAAAAAATGATAATTCTAATTTATTATTTCATTATTAGGTCTTCTGACGTAAAATGAGAAAAATGATGGTATAAATGGATGCAGAATTGTTTGCTCTACAAAAAACCTATTTACAAGTTTGCTCTAAAATAATTAGATAAGCAAATATTGTCATATGAAAAAATTACCATTGAAATCCCTATGGTGCGTAAAGCATTTCTATACCCTGTATGTAAGTTATAACAACATACTTGGTCCATTTTTACAAAATCACAAAATTCTGCTCCTGTGTAATAAAACAAATGTGAAAAACATACAGGTGGGGGAATGTTTTATATAATTTAATTGAAAGCTTTAATATTTACAAAATTAATGAAATCTAAAATTCTACAAGGAAAATTCCCATAATTCAGTATAATAATTTACAGACGAAAAATTCTCATTATTTTTTTTTACAAGTTGATGGGTGTTATTTTTTACGTGTTAGTATTTAGTACGTACTAACTGTAATGGGTCATAAATGTCAGCAAAATATAAATTAACTACCAAATTTTGAAAAAGGTATTTAGCATACCTACCTATAGTACATATTACATAGAATTAGTGCAAGAACAACCTATTGACAGTTACACAATTCCTTATAGGTATATTTATATATTTTTTTAAATTTAGATCTTTTCAAACTGATAATGCTTTTTATTATTCTTTGTGTAATTAATATTAAAAGCACATAATTATAACTACGTATAGAAGATTAATGTTTATTGAAATTATTGTTACGCAACTTGATATTTTATAGGTACTGCCATACATAGGATAAAATTGTATCAATGGTATATGATTTATATGTAAATACCTACATATTCAAAAAAATCAGTGACGTTCGGATGTCACAACTAGAATATATAGCATAAAATACACAAATAAAGCTATCAAATTGCAAGAAAATTTCTTTTCTATTCAAGTTTATACTTCACTCTTTTCTACTTTTAATTAACTGTACACAGGTGCTACAATAATGGCGTAATAACTGGATGGTATGTTATTAAAGGATACTCGCCGAGTATGAGAAGAATACGAAAAACATTATTTTATATTTCTGAAAATATGGAAGCCCCAAGTTTTATTATTAATTTCTTTAATAAGATTCAGTATCAGGATAGGAAAACATTGTCCACTTAAAGTAATACTTAGTATGAATGTAAATACTTGTAAATATATTTTTCGTACACTAGTAGGTATTGAAAGAGGTGCTTTGCAGTACAATTTATTAATTAGAAAGTTGCACTTTGCGATATTCGTACGGCAAAGTAGTATTTTGCGGTATTCGTACAGCAAAGTAGTATTTTGCCGTACGAATTTTACTTTGCCGTACAACTACCGCAAAGTGTACCTACCTTTCTAATTCATAAATTTTACGACAAATTCACATGAGAGGATAAATTTATTATTCAGTTTTGTATGCTAGTGTACGAAAAAATATTATACGAAATTCGTATGAAAGTGACTTTTCCATACTCGTCTCGAAATTCCAGACTCGGCCTAACGGCCTCTTCCGGAAACATCTCACTCGTACTGAAAACCTCCACTTTCTGTACTTGTAACGTAAATTACTATTTCAATTAACGAACAGAAACTCGGGAACTTTTAAAATTCAAATTAAAAAAAAAACATCAAAAATATAACACAAAGAATTTTTTCCTTATCTTTCTCATACTCAGGGAGTACCCCGTAATAACGTGCCATCGAGTTAATACGCCATTATTGCAGCACCCTGTATAATTAAAATTATAAACATGAAAAAGCATAAGTACTTATTCAATTTTCCTTTTTTTCTATTTTAAAATGAAAACATGAAAATTAAATGCAGAATATTTTTTATCTACGACCACTACTAAAAGTAGGCCTTTTAGGGCTAGCTTGTTTCACTATAAAAGTGACGTTTTATAGTTTACCGTGGTTAAAGAAATCAGCTGTTTACTTTTAGCTCTAGTGCTAAAAGTGAAGTGAGGTTATAAAACTACAATTTCGAACTGGAAGTGAAGTTGTAAAGTTATTCTAGTTGCTTCTTGCGTTACAGGTAAAGTGTTTTTGAAATAATTAAAGCTTTATGTAATGAATACACTCAGATGTGGAGTATTAATAATTACATTTCGTAGCTGACCTTGACAGCACTGGCTTCGCAAACATTCGCCCTCGCATGGCCTACTATTTATTATGACATAAATTAGAACGCGTGCTCAAAGTCGTTAAATAGCTATTATTTTTCGGCAATATAAAATATCTGAAGAGTAAAATATATTAGAAAAATATAAAATTACTTACCAGATGAACCAATTTTATATGAACTACTTACAAATAATATTTACATATAATATATATACCTACAAATTTAGTTTATTTATTTATTTATTCATTCATTCATTTAAGGTTGCTTACGCACGTGAAATTACAGTATTGAATAAATCTGATGTCACAAATGACAGTCACAATTTGACATGAAGAATTTCTTATCTTTTAATACCATTTCAAAACGAAATACGAATAGTTCAAACAAATTAGTCATTAAGATTTATTTTAAATGTATTTCCAATTGATAAAATATGCGTTTTATTTAAAGTTTACTTATAGTTCCTTATAATTTGCTGTTCGAGACAACAACATTAACGACAACGTACAAAAAAACTAAACTGCAGTTTTGTATTTATCTTTCATGATAGAAAAAGGTTACCTGGAGCTTTAGTGGGAGTTGCGGGACACCTGTATATAATCATTTACAAGTTTATAATAGTAGGTATATTATGTTATTAGGAGCAAAAGTTATACTTTATGTGCATGGCTGGACGGGTTATCTGCCGAGCTTGCGAGGCAGATAAGTACAGCCGATCCACATAAAGATACTTTTGCTCCTAATAACATCTAGTATTTTTTCTTCAAACGTTTTTATAACATCTTATTTACAACTTTGTGAATAAAATTCGAGAAGAAAACAACTCCTCAGCCGCAAATAATATTATCTGCCTCTGACGAGCATGGCAATGAAGTGACAGTTTAGCATCATCAATCAAACAGTACAATGTCACATTTTACTGCCGTTTGAAGAAAAAATACAATTATCAGTTATTATTCTGCCTAGATAAAGGAAACATTTTCAAAATTCTTTTTTTGCTGAATGATAATTGTAATTTTCTATTGCAATATTAGCTTTAAGCGCAAGAAGACTTTAAAAATGCATTTTGAACAGATTCTATTCTCTTTGAATAAACAGAATGTTAAAGGTTCCATACGCAAGAAGGAAAAGGAAGTTTACTTAAAAAAACATTATATAAACAAGCTAGAGTTTTAGGATTTTTTTATAAAGCCGGCCATTCTGTTTGAATCATTTATAAATTTTTTGAATCTAGGGTTACTCCTAAATTTCTAATTTTTTGTTATTTTTATTTTTTTCTTATTCTGTACTCAGCCAACAGCCGTTAGGCCAATTATAGACGTCGCTGTACATTTTATGGGGACTTCCAACCCCACTAATGACTGTCACGAAGCTATTATGACATCCGGGACCCAACTATTTTCGTGGTAGCCGTACCACGCGTTGCCGAGAGAAGCAGCCGTGAAACTCCCATCCAAGTTGTGACCAGAAGAGCGTTGCTTAACTCTACTGATCGTACTTGGACGCTTGTCCAAGCTACACCACTCGGACCTTAATGTCGATTGCAGTAGTTAGAACGGAGTAGTTATTAACGCTAGGTCTTAGTAAGATCAAAAACTCAAGTTAACCGTCTTACACGAAGTTTAAGTTGAAACTGTAGCAATAACTAAAAGAGCCCAATATTAACGTTGTAACTTGTTTATATTAAAAAAATACTAGTTCAAACTGAAAGCCAAAGGGGAGTTGTGGACGTAAATAATGTATAGTAAATTCACGTATTTGTTATAAACAAAACTAGTCCAATAAATAAGAACGCCAGGTTTAAAAAATTTACCATGACACGCTCCGCTGAACCATACGGAGTAGCAAGCTGCGACGGAAGAGACTGAAAATAAATTCGACAGAATATTGGACTTCGTGAAAGCAAAGGATAACGAAACCATACATTCGTTTGTGATAGCCAACATATTTACTTCCAAAATACTATCACATCTTGAGGTAATCACATGGGTACAGCAACCAATTAACACTAAATGTGTCGCATACTGTCGAGTATTTATTAGGGAGAATATCCACCAATAAGGCGTTAACAAACGAAAAACTTCCGAATTTTCCTTCCTTCTTCCTTGTCAGCCTGGGTTCATCCAGTGTTGGAGATAGGCCTCTTCCAAATCCTTCCATGCGTTTCTGTTTCGAGCCGTTGTCATCCACTTCTTCCCTGCTACGATTTTGATATCTTCTCTATCTAACTCCGAATAAACATGTTGTATAGCTTCAAAAGTAAAATAGAAAGAATTCTTGAAATTTGCGAAAAGGAACTGGAAGCCGGAAGATAGCCCCACGTTAAAGTACCACGGAAACGATAAGAAACAAAATCGGAAAGAAATTTTTAACCGTAAGAAGGGTGTTCAATAACATGCTTTATCCGTCACCAAAACCATTATTTAAGAGATACGATTATTTAAATTAAGTAGTGTAGTTAAGTGTAGTCTTCACCGAATGCGTATCCATGTAAATAATAGCAAACGCATGAAAACATCGTTGCGTATATAAACCTTATTGTTGTTGCTGGAACTGTTGGAACATGAACTTTTTAAAAGAGTTTGTGCGATTAACGCGTTTTGATTACCAACGCTGGAGTGGGAAATTGTAGTAGGTTCAGCATTAAACGTTTGCCGCCTTGTGACGCTATTGCACATAGATATAAGCTCAATACGCCGAGGCTTTTCTATTGAGCTACATTCCACTCATCTGAATATTATATAGTATTAATTTAATATCGTTTCTAATTTCTAATAGTTATTACAGTGTAGGAATTAAAGCGTATTTTATTTATCCTGTTCCTTGGTATTAACATATCAAAAATACGCTAAAGACTATCAACTTATGATTTTCTAGTTTCATCCATTTTACACTAAGGCATCATTCCAAGCTTGCAGTTCTAAAACTAGCGTTAATGAGCCCATTAACTAATCACAGCATTTGAGCATTAAAACGGTGTTTATAAACGCAGCGTCAGGGAGGCCTGGACTTTCTTTACTAGCACCAGTACCTGCGGTGCAGGAAAACAAACTGAACTATAAAACGGAAGATCATTGACTGCATGATATATAGTCCTTAACAAGAAACAGCTATTACACTGGCCCATTAAGATTAATTTGGCTTAAATAGGTTCGTTAACGTGGCTACTGAATTTTTACTGAATCTTACTGCTGAAGCGTTATTTTGTGATTGCGGCACAACGCGTCCGCGTCCAAGAATTACAAGGAAACAGTCTGGATAAAAGCGTGTAATGTAAATACAGCCATTATATGTTTACATCATACTTCACCGGTGAGTAGTGAGATGGAAATGTCTCGGCTTTGGTCGTTATTCTATAACAAAACAAATAGCAGTATTTAAATTACCTATAATGGTTTTACATACAAAAAACATATTTAAAAAAATAATGTAAATAAAATAAAGAAGTTGTAAGTCGATGAAAATAGGAAGCCAAAGGGCAGCATAATATAAAACCCTTACGTGTATACTTATGAATGTCAAATATTTACATTACCTTGCTTCGTTTACTAAAGCTGTGATTTTAGAAGTACAATACATAAAACTCTCCTAACTTCATATTTGAAGAATTGGCGCATCAACTGCTGTTCAACTCTTGTTTTCATATTTTAAATTCAAACATTAAGCTGGGAAATCAACCATTCATATTGTCTACGACAGTTAAGAGAAACGAATATGCATAGAATATACTTGTGTTTCGTAGGCTTATCAAATCAGATAGATTCTGGGGACTGTCAAAGATTTGTTCACACGGAAGCAAGTCTCATTCTTATCTCAATCACGATAGTTTTAATGGCTATATGCCTTTTGGTTATAAAATATATTTGTGTTCTAGGGCAGCGGGTAGTTTGGTAGTGATGGACCCCTACCAGATCTGTAGGAAATCTCGTAGGCTGCGAGGAAAATTGGCGGACATTTGTAGAAACGAACCTGCACTTTTGAAGCAAATTACCAACGGCGTTCTTCTAGGACAAAGGGAATGCCAGTACCAGTTCAGGCACAGAAGGTGGAATTGCACTTCGTCCAGGCGTAGTATGAGAAAAGTTCTGTTACGAGGTAAGTTACAAACACGTATTTTCTAATGACTGTAGCATTATATTTCTGTTGTTTTCTGTCACTTGTATTGGCTAAAATACGAAAACACAAGAATCATGATAAAGCTAAATATTAGCGTCAACTCTAAAGCCTCAGTCATAGAAGGTTATTATAAAAGTAATTTTAATGAATCAAAGGAAGGGATTATATTTATGACTTAAGTATAAATTTTTATATAATATACCTATATATATGGAAAAACAATTGGAGCTTATTTTACACCGTTATACCAATAATGCAATACATTTGAAATATATTCTTTGGTAAATCTGCAAAAAGCTTCTGAATGGTTCCGTTCAGCTCCTCATCACAGGAAAAGGTTTTTTTTTTTTGCTTAGAAGGTTGATAATAGTCGCTCGGTGTTAATTCGGGTGTTGGATCTATATGCTCCCTGCAATTGTAGGTGAGCAACATAACCTTCCGACTATGATTATTGAGTTTTTTTTATTTTCTTATTGTTAGTTTATATACACCTGCTATAGTGGTAGAGCCCTTTTGCATGTACTATTCAATTCAAAAATTTTCTCGGCATTCCCGAATACCCCCAGCGATGAGATTTCCTGTCGAATATTGCGTTCTTGATACGTTTTTGGTGGTAGATATTCCGTGCGCACCCACTGCATCGATTCTTCTTGCGTAGGTGGGTCCCAGCGATATATCCACGTTTCATACGATTAATGATTTTAAGAAGTCGTGATTATAAGCCAAAGCCACCAGTATTCCTCGAAAATTTATCGCCTGCACAACTTTCAAGAGTGAGCTGACACTATTCATACCCAAATCTTCTTTTAAAATATTTACAGCTCTTGCTTCTGGTATCCCCACTTCATTTGCAATCACTGGAACCTTCATAATTCGATCTGTCAAAACCAAAGCTTCAACGTTTTTCATGGTTTCCTTCGTTCTTGCTTCAACATGTCTTCCTGAACTGCTTCCCTAACCCACCGAAATTGCTTGCATCAGGTATGCTCAAATTTATTGGATGTATTTAAAATGTTCGTAGTAACAGATAGAGGCTTAAATACATATCATATGTAGATAATAAAAAAGTATTTATTGATCTCTTGGTGGTCAAAATAAATAGATTTTACAATTAAAAGAAACAGTAGTGTATTTTCATGTACCTACTATAGTAATAGTAATTGCATTGTGATGGTTTCCAGAAATATAGGGTAACTCGATAGACATGCGTTATAATCATAGTGGTAAGGCAATATTAAATCATTCGTAATGCAATGACGTTATTTATGTTTTTGTTCTGACAACATGACAATGATAATTTGTTTATTCGTTGGCTTTTACCAAATAATGATGTACTTATTCAAAATCAATCATTGGGTAGAACGATTAATTTTTGCCACTTAATATACACCTAGGTTTAACAGTTGGTATAGTTTGTTTATATTCTTTTGAACCAATGAATGATGAGATATTTTAACGATTCTAGATTTAAATACAAATAAAGTTGATTTTAATTTTTATGGGATGGTACTGGAAATATTGGTGTATCTGTTCAAGTTAGGACTTTTTTTATACCAATTCAATATTATTGTATTGTCCGGAGCTCTTATGACCTTTGTGTCAAGGAACGGGATATAGTTATCTTTTTCAATTTCTATAGTAAATTAAATATGACAGTTGAAAATTTAAGCAATATTTATACCTACCGTATTAACTTAAACCTAGGATCATCCATAACGATAATACTACATTACAATTTAGACACCCCTCTTTGTTGTCTTATTACATTATACTTGTTGAATAACATTTCTTTGAAGTTCTTCTGTATACTGACTATTTAAAAATCCCAGTTGTTATTATCTGGTGATATTTGAGCTGTTTAGTTGTAAATTAGATATTAACCATTATACAGGAATATGCAAAATTTTCAATCTGTTTGTAATTGATTAAATAATTAATTGTGATTTAATCGGACCACTTTAAGTATAATTTTTTAACCTTTATCCTGACGTAGGTACCAAGTTAAATGCACCGGCTTTTGTTCTGTATTGCCAATTATGAGGTATACTATTCTCACTTTTTCTTTAAGTAAAACCCAATTGTTTTATTATGGAATCCTTTACAGCTCCACACTTTATTGTATACTAAATTTCAAATAAGCATGCAGTACTTGGGACTAAGTAGTAATCATAACTATGGCCGTAATTGGTTGAAACAAAGTCATCATTACAACCATCTGAAAATAAAATATTTTTCAAAGTTGTCAATTTGAAACTTGATGTAAATCTTCCTAAAAATATAAAAGGAAAAACAATAAATAGTGGGCTCTGATGAGAAGTGCAGTTTAAAGAAGATTTATACACGTTCTAATAAAGGTTACATTGCACTTATATTTTCCTAGTGTAACATTGAGGTTCGGTTTAGAGCGCCATCTACTGCATTCTTATTTAAAATTTAGTAGACTCCTTAATAAAGGAATAAAGCTTTCCAAAATATTGACTTACGTGAAAAGCATTTTCTTTTGAATCTTTGTCCTGAAGAATTAATCCCAATTACTTATTACTATATTCCTTGATAGCTTCCGTAAGTTTGGCACCAGGTTTTTGAAACACCCTGTATATATTTTTAATTCAAAAATGTAAAATAATTTACGTTATTGCAAGTATATTATGCTTTAGCGTATTGACATATTGCATACTCGTATAACATCATTTGTTGGGGAAATACTCTAGAAAAAAATATAAGATTGCTATTTAATATTCATTTAAGAACATCATGTAGATCAACCTTTAGAAATAACAAGATTTTAACATTTATTGGAATGTTTATTTATAAATGCAGTTGATTTGTATTTAAAAATAAAAACTTATTTGATAAAAATAGCATACATCACATTTACCAAACTTGAAACTGCAACGGGTATATGATCAACTTGCATTACACTGCGAGATATAAAAAATCGCTCATGTATTCATGTATTAGTATATTTAATAGATTAACTATCGAAAAGTTTCTCTGTTTGAAAAAACATTTTACACTCTTACTTGATCCTAAGTATTTATTGTACGTTGTAATGTTTATTTTATTGTTTATATTTTTTTATGTGTGTCTAACATATGTTTCAAACACAAATTTATTATTGTAGGTACTTGCTTTCTATTCTTAACGCCATATCAACATAATTTCAATCAACCTCAAAATCAGATGAAGGTATAATTTCTGAAGTTATTTCTTATGAGCCATTTGTTTTTCTGCTCACTATTTGTTTATAAACTTAAATGAAAAAGTAATGTTCGTCATTATTTCCTTAAAAAGTTATTGAGCCTTTTACCTTTTTCTGTCGTACAACAGTTACTTTAGCTATTAATCGCTCAGTATTATTTTTACCTTAGATAATGTTCACGTATGTTATAACTCAGAAATAACAAGCTAAATGAAGGTAGTAATGCCATATAGTAATTAACTATTAGTCATTTATGTATCAATGGCGTAAAACAGACGTTTTTGGCCCGCGGCGTGAAAGTTATACCACCAGGTGCGGAGACGCTGGTTACGCCTGAGGTGCATAGAAAACTTTATGTACGGTCGAAATTTAAAAAAGGCGGAGTCACAGTATATAAAACGTTGTGAAATGAAAACAGGGCAATTCTTACAATTATTGTAGCTGAATAGTACTGTTGTAACTAGGTATAGTTTTCGTGTTTGTAAATAATAACTAAAATGACGTCAGCGGGCGGTAAAATTGTTTTTCCCAAGCTAAAATGACGTCACCGCACGATAAAATTCTTTTACGCCTGCTGACGTCATTTTGCAGGCGAAAAAGATATTTATCGCCCGAAGGCGAAAAAGATTAGCTTTACGCTTGCAAATGAGGTCTAAAAACCCCTATTATTGGTGGATCGTACATAAAATCTATTTAAGGAAATAATTTATTCAAAAATTAGGCCGTAATTTAATTCTGAAAAATAAAATCATGAGTATAACTGTAAAGGATGATCAAAAATTATTTTCATCTAGTATGGCTTGGAATCGTTCCTGATTCATGAATGCAACTACATTTATTTTCACAGTTGCATTCATAAATTAGAAACTACCATAATTTTTGATCATAATATATTATGATCAGCGATAGTCCAAAGACGATTTGACATAATTAAGGCACCTACTTATACTTTGTCTATTTTTTGTGTTCAAAATGTAAAGATTTTTTTGCGGCCATTATGAAAAACATTCAAAGAAATAACGGAGGAACAGCAGAATTGGTGTTGGATCTAAAATATATCTATTTTCAATAACACTGCAGAAACAATTCGTTAAAAACCACTAACATTTAGCGTTTGTTAAATATTTGTGTGGTTAGGGTTTTTAACGAATTGTTTCATATCTATTTTCGCCAAGGGAAAAAACTAACTGTTAAAAATGTTACTTTTATCCGCTTTTATCCAACTAATACTTCACGTTAAATAAAACAGACAGAATTTTACCCCGATAACACGAAGATTTCGAGAAATTTCGGAAGGTAGTTTTTTCCAGGTTGCCACTATCGTCTTACGCTAGGGAAGTAAAAGCAGACGGCTGCTTTAAACATAACATCTTCAAAGCGGTCCTTCATTTGCAATGAATGAATACTGGTCAGTGGAAAGGACGTGTTACCGTTTTTATGAGATATAGAAACTTTTAGTTAGTGTTTCTGTATCAATAATGCTATTTAAGCACTGATAGCTTATAACAAACTCTAAAATTACTGTTTTTATGTCAAACCAATATTTTTAAGTTTTATCTACATTTTAAATATGTTGTTTTTCTTTGAAACATACAGGGTTCAAAATACGGCGATTTAATTCAACTTATATACAGGGTGTAAATTAAGTACGTAGACAAACTTTAAGGCGTGATTTCCTGATCAATTCTAAGATAAAAAGTTCATACAAACATGGAGCCTAAACGGCTTTGTTTTCAAAATATAGGGTGTGAAAATTTAAACAAATCTTTTTTTTCAAAAATTTCGAATTAATATTTATTTTTTAAAAAATCTGGTACGCCACTGTTTTTTAGCCAAAAGTTTTGTAGCTATTGTAGATTGTTTGTTATTAAATAATATTTTTTTAAACTTTTTTAAGCTGTATTTTGAAAACGAAGCCGTTTAGATTCCATTCAAGTCCAATAAACGAAATTACTGTTACAGATTTTTCAGTTGTCTCGAAAAATGTTTATTCTATAAAAAAAATTATAGATACATCTTTTGTATAGTTTTAATGGATGAAGCTAAAAAACTTGTCGTATTGACTAAGAAACAGTGGCGTACCAGATTTTTCTAAAATAAGGTAACTAAGGTGGCCCCGATGCACGCCACTGGTGAAAATAAATTAAATTTATTTTGACCAAACAATGGCAGTTTATGAATACTATCATACACCAAGTTTCATTAGAATACCTCTAGGAGTTTTCCAGAGTTTGAAAAAACTTTTTTTGTTTAAACTTAACACCCTGTATCCTGTACCCATGTTTTTATGAACTTTTTATCTTAGAATTGATCAAAGAATCACCACTTAAAGTTTGTCTACGTACTTAATTAATACCCTGTATATCTAAATGCCTTTAATTATGCCCACATTCTGTTTTAAAGTTTTTTTTAATCATATGTTCCTTGTAACAATATAATATTACTGTTTAAAATATGCATGCAAATATTGACAAAAACGTCAAAATATGCACTATCAAATAAGAAAGAACACAGTTGGAATTTTTTTTTTAATGTATAAATCAACATATCAAGTTAAATCAAGAAAAAAATTAAAACTAACAGTATTATTAAATATTTAAAAATGAACAAAATGCTCACAGGAATTACAAATTAATCATAGTTTTTATGACAGTATATTACAATACACTTCCTAAATTTTTAATATGAAATGTGTACGTTTGTCACTTAATAATATTTTATAGGCCGAAAATAACCGAGCTACCGACGTCCTACGATAAAATTTAAAATTTTCACCATGTCTGCAGAAATCATCTGAGGCAAGATTTGACCTGTGCTATTAATGTAAGGATTTATTTGATTAATTGTTTCAAGACCCGGATTTTTTCCAAAAAAATTCTGAAAATGAGTATGTGGATTAGCTTCATCGTTTTTGCTATTATTGCCGTTGAATTACAGAGAGAAACGTTTTTGGTTTCAGCTTTTCAAAAAAGTCAGGTATTTCACTGAAGTCCCTATGTTTAACGACTGCTACATTTTTCTTAATCAAAGGGTTTTCAAATGCTTGCTGACATGATGCAATCGCTCGTCGCACGTCCCTCCCGCTTATATCAAAATTTGACCTGTTTAAAATTGTTCAACTCAACCTTTTATGTCGAATTAGGCACTATAAACGAGAAAGTACTATAACATGCAATAACATTGCGAAAAGTGAGCTCTGTGCACTTGCATATGCAAACATGCTAATGCATATACCTAATCCGATATCTAGTTATAAGTCTACGAACTTTAAAGTCGAATACTAGCTTAAGAAAAGGCATCTGGGCTGTAAGTTGAATTTAATCGCTGTATTTTAAGCGCAGGAACGTGTGGGTAGGCCACGTCCACATGCTTTAGAAACACCCTGTAAACTTTATGCGTATTTAAGAAGTGGTGGCTACATTTATTAATTATAATACCTAATTTCTTAATAACATTTATCTGAAAAGTGGTAGATATTTTAACTTGGGAAAGGTACCAGTGTATTTGTCAGGAAAATGTGTACGCAAACATTCTCATCGCCTGTTTAAAATGGCAATTTATTGAATTACCAGATATAAAACTACAAGACGAGTAACTGTGCAACTATTTCTTGAAAATGATGGTTTTAATATAAAAATGTATACAGTCTACTCGTATTTATTTGTTTCTGTTTTAATTTATTTTATTTTTATTTATAAGTGAGAACTCTTTTATTTGTGTATCAATTGTAATTTTATTTTATAAACTTCCATACAATACGATTAGCATTATTCAAATATCAATTTCAAATTTATTCTAAAAACAAGTTGCCCAAGTGCAGCACTCTTTCACAAAACTGTACAGTTCTTCAAGTTTCTTAAAATTTAGCTTCCGAATCCAGTATATATCTCTCATTATCAAAGATCACTTAGTAGCAATGAGAGACAACACGGATGCTGACGGGCAAGCAGGTCCGACTCCGAGGACAATGGACCCCGTAGATTTATAGCTGGCAGTCGCATACCTGAATCAGGCCATTTCCAAATCCGTAGACGTTCGCCCTTACGCTGGAATCCCAGTTTTTATCAATCCGTGGCCGTTCCATCTCTATTGCGACCTTCCACTCCGTATTATATTATCATTAAGTTTAGCTGGTTGCGACTGCCGATTTACAAACTTTCTGCTCCAGAGCGGAACTCTTCCATCCAGACGGATGCGTGTTTAGCTTATCTCCATCTTAAGTAGAGATAAAATTAAAACCGAGAGGTTAAAAGCTTAGGAACAATACTTATCACTTATCTCTGACAGTGCTACCTGAGTCCTTATCCCGAACGGCATCTTTACATATAGCACCTATTAATTTACTCTTTTGGTGAACTGACAGTGCGTTTGAGTGGACAGCTAATTTTAATTAAGTTACGAAACAGACCGATATTAAATTATGAAGCATTAAAGCTGTGGTAGCAACGTAGGCCATTTTATTACTTCTCCGGTTGTTGTGTCATCTTATTTGTTTTAAATAGAATTGGTACAATAAGTTAAGGTTAATACATTAAATAGGTTGCAGTTCTGTTTCTAAATTGCGACTTGGCTTTTTTGGTATAGGCAATTTATATAAAAACACATGGTGATCTCGAATTTCAAAATTGACAATATATTTCGCAAAATTCATAAGAAGCGATGTAAGGGGAAGTTATTTTACAATTTTGTGAGTTTCATTTCGTTCAAAAAAATGTTGATGGCCGGAATAGTTCCGAAGATATTATTTTCTTTTTTATCAATTCCTATCATTTGTCACAAGCAGATGTTACTTTAGAAATTAGTTGATGTAGAACAAGATGTTTGTAGAACTTTTTTGCAGCTGACCTAAATTTAAACTATTCTTTGCACAAGTGTGCTAGTTGCACTAAATTAAATAGATGTAAAAGAGTAAAGACAAAACATAGAATCGTCATCATTCACAACACTGTCATAAAAAGCAAATATGTACTGCTTTTTAAGAAATGAAGCTCCAAAAATATCGGCAGTAGTAGTTGATTCCTCCACCGATGCTTTACATGAAAAGCAATCGTTGTTTATTTTATTATAATAATAAAATTGTATAGTTATTGCTGAAAATGCATTAATGCTTTCTGATGATGTGTCAGTATTGCTGAAAATGTATTTATAATTTTTCTAACGTGTCAGTGACGCTGAAATAGTTCTTTATGTACCAAGGGCAATGAGATGTTTATGCCCTTTTGAGGCCGACAAGTCTGAGTGCCACTGGCCGGAGGACCCGAGGGCTATGAACATCAAGTAATGCCCATGGTGCATACAACGTTTTATTTTCCACTTTGAATACACAAATAACTTCAATAGTTTGTAAAGCTTGCAAAGCAGTCCATAACGTTCTAAGGCGTAAAAAGCGGGCGTCATGATAACGCCGGCTCTTTACGCCCTAGGGCGTTATGGACTGCTTTATATACCTCGTTTCACAGATACAAACAACATATAATAGATCAGTGAAAAATAAATGTATTTATAATTTTTCTCGTGATATGCAAGTTTTACTGAAACTGTATTAATGTGTTCTGACAATGTATGTGTTACTGAAAATAGATTTATATTTTTCTCATAATGTGCTAATGGTTTTTAATTAATAAAGCGATAGCTTAACTATTTTAATAATTCAAATAATAAAAGGTTTTATTTTACATTCGGAGAACTTATGACAGTGTTGTTGCAAAATAGTGGTGTTATTTAGAAACAATAATTGTAGTTAGACTATCAACTCACTTATGCAAGTTTGGATGGCGACAACATATATAAAAAAGTTCTCATCTAACAGAGAAACTTAAAATTAAACGTATGTCAGTCCTCTTCCTTATTCCTTCAACCCCTAGAAGGGGTGTGGTGATATTATGACTTATTTTATGAACTTGATGGTTTCCTTCCAAAGCGTTCTAACCTGGGCTGAGTGAGTGGCTTCATGGACGTATGTCAGTATTGTAGCATAAAATATCAAAAAAATTGAACTTGCTACAAGGGGCGTCCCTAACGGTGTGCGGAGGTGTGCTGCGCATAAGGGTGGCCAAATTTTATGGCTGCCAAATTAGTCTAAAAATTAAATATTTGTGCAAAAAGTACTAAAAGTGGACGTTTATGCACAAGACATGAAACTTATGAACATAACATAACCTGTCTCGTGCATAAACACTTTTAGCACGAGTTTGCACAAAATATTTTTCTACGGCCTTAAATTAGCTGTTATTAATCCATAAATGTCGATTTAACAAAGGTTTGCATTTATGACAGTTATAATTTATTACATAATGCTTTAATTATTTAAAAAGACCTAACGAAAGAAGTAAATAGAATAACTTTATAACCTCACTTCTAGTTCAAAATTCTAAATTCAACACCAGCTGTTTACTTTATAACATATGTGCTAAAAGTAAACAGCTGCTTTCACTTTTAACACGTCATTTTTAGTGAAACAAGCTAGTACTAAAAATCCTACTTTTAGTAGTGGTCGTAGAAAAAAAATATTTTGTTATATTTAGTTCTGATGGTAACAAAAACCATTTTGAAGTTAACATTGTGACAAATATGAAACGATAAGGTTTCACTAAAATATTCAAATATAAGAGTTACTAACAGTGCGCTCGGAGAAGATCGGAAGCATTTTTTGCCCTGTTCATATAGAATAGAGACAAGGGTTACATTTCGATATCCACATATCGTTGGAATATTTTAAAAAGTCCTATTAATTCTTTAACTAAAATCCTTAAATGACACTCGCTTGGAAAGCAGTGTTGAGGCTTTAAAACCATTTAGTAAATAAACTAGGAAACATATAATGATGCTCTAGAACAAGGAGTTTAACAAGGAGTAATCTAGAGATATTGATGGTCATTTAGTCAAATATTGATCTAAGACCTGTTTTAGAAAATGCAGCGAGTACCGTGTGAACACGAAAAAAGCGGTTGTTTACATACGAATCAAACGATGAGCTTATTATTTTAATTTTTTTTAAATTTTATTTTGGTACTCAGCCAACAGCCGTTAGGCCAATCATAGGCGTCGCTGTACATTTATGAATAACAACGAACGATTCAAAATATATTAGTTCTCTCGTCTAAAAGACGAGGAGGTATTATAATCGCGAAAACATCACCTACCGAGATTTCTTCAGATCTTCACGTTTCAGAGTCCCTATATGACGAAAAACGGGTTTTCTGAATTCCGTCTGTCGGTCTGTCTGTCGATTGACGGTATAACTCAAAAGCTATTTGTTGAAGGAAGACCATATTTTGAATGCATATTATAATTTCTACCTGGCATGAAACCGAGTAAATTTCAGAGAAATATATACAGGATGAGCATTTTCAAAACATACAATTTTGTATATTTTTCGTTGACTGAGAAATAGATGAAAGTAATAATTTGCACATAGGCAGGTCAGACTTTACACTTGATGAAAATAAGGCCCAAGAAATACAGAGCAGGCAATGTCGTAAAATGGTCAAAAAGTTTCAACAATAAGTCGGTTCTGCTGCGCTTCGCAACGCTGGGACAGGTCCGCGATGGGTCCGTGGATAAGACACCAAACTTAAATTTACGCTTGTAGACGCTGTAGTTCAAATCCCATTGCTGGTAATGGGTTTTTAACTAGAAATTTATTTAATTCGCATTAGCAAGTGTTTTCCTTTATTGTTTCAGTATTATTGGGAACGTGAAGATATTTTTATCCCTATTTTCCTTTGATTTTTAAAATTGTTTAGTGCTACAACGTCCACTTGCAAGGGAAGTTCTGAGTAAAGCCCTTTACAGATTTTCTTTTGTTATATTTTGTTGACACGATTTATACTGCATTAGAAGAAAGATTCAAATAGATATAAAATTATAATAAGGAATTTAGCTTTTTATATGTATAAATTAGAATATTTTTCTAATCCGAGCAATTATTATCAGCTTTTAAATATTTGTAAAGATTTGCGCATTAAGCTCTCTGTTGAGGATAAGGGTGATATTTACGGACTATAGAATTGTACGCAGAAATGAAAACTTTTGAACATTTTAAATGTCTCATTCTAAAGTTGTTTAAAGTAAATATTGGGAAGGAGGAGTAATTATAAAAATCTAATATCACTCAACAACTAAGAACAATAAATACATTCTCTCAATATTAATGGCAATTTAAACAAGGGCGCTTTGTATATTTGCAAACTGTATTTTTAACCGTAAAAAGACATTAATTAGAAACTCTTTACATTTTCTATTACAGTTTTCAGGTAATTCTTTTAAAATCAGTTTGTTTGACCGGCAATTCAGCTAATCATTTTCGGTAGAATCATGGCAAAAAACAGTTGTTGCTCAAAGGCCTGTATTATTCTAAATAACAATGGCAATTTTTATGGCAAATCACTCACACGCACACCACCAAACACTAACTAAGGCACTCAGTTATAAATTATTAATAATTGCAATCGACACGTAGCTAAGATCTGGCGTTCCTTAGCTGACGCCATGGTCACTAACCTGTGACGTCAGAAAGCTGAGTCCTGCGTTCTTTAGGTAGTATTGCCATATTCCCTTTTCAACGCGTCTGCTATTTTAAACATGTAGAAATAACTCGTGTTAATGTTCCTCATAATAAATCAATCGGTTGTTCAAAGAGGCGGCAAAAATTATAACAGTTTCTTATAGATCCTGATAGTTGGAAACGAAATTGTTGAACGTGTCAATTCTTATAAATATCTTGGTTGTCATCTAAACGATAAATAGGACATGACATCGGAAATTAGAAGTCGCATCGAACAAGCTAGGCAAGCATTTGCTAATATGAAAAGAGTTCTTACTAGCAGACATCTGAAAATTGCTCTTAGAATTAGACTCTTACGGTGCTAAGTATTCAGTATTCTATTCTATGAAGTTGAGGCGTGGACGCTAACAGAGGCCATGTGCAAGAAATTGGAGGCTTTTGAGATGTGGGCCTATCGTAGGCTAATGAAAATTTCTTGGGTTGACAGAACTACAAATGTAGAAGTTTCGCAGCGCATAAATAAACCAAGAGAAGTTATAAACACCTTAAAAATAAGAAAATTAGAGTATTTTGGCCACATCATCCGTAACGACAAATACAGATTACTGCAGATTATAATTCATGGGAAAATAGAGGGAAATCGTAATCCGGGCCATCGCAGGACATCGTGGCTCAAGAACCTTCGCCAATGGTATGGACAAAGTACAACATCCCTCTTCAGGAAAGCTACAGACAAAATTCAAGTCATGCAATTGATCGTCAACGCCCTAGGAGGGCAGGACACATAAAGAAGAAAAGAAGAATGTTCCTCATAATAAATCAATCGGTTGTTCAGAGAGGCGGCAAAAATCATAACAGTTTCTTATAAGTAGAAACAAAAACATCTAGCAAAACATGAGAAATACTCTATAAGACTATTATTATAGTAGTCGGATTTCATTGTTAATATCCGACCGAATTGACTACTTTCTGGAATAGCGAAATTTAATACCACAGCAGTTATAAAAAGTTAGACCATTTACAGAAGGGGGTTTTATTACAATTCAATCTTCTGTATCTTCAAGTTATGATGAAACTAGAAAAAAATCATATTTTTGCGGGGGCCAGGCTCCCTCTGAAATGTGTTTGTGGGAGCCACTGGCCCCCATTGGCCCACGTCTCCTACGCGCCTGCTTAAGTTTTAAATATGATCAAGTCTGAAGGCATTATGCGTCGATTAACCATCAGATGTCGTGTGTGTTAGATTAAAATGAAAATTGTGTCGTTAATTTATAAGCAGTGATCAAAATCAGCGATAACATGTAGTATAAGTAGATAGTACTATATTTGAACCTCTCTAGCCCTTTATAGCAGATTAGAATATTGTAATTACGATATCCACGTACTTGAGGTACTCAATCGCTTTGCATTTTTTATTTTCATTGTAAATTATCAATTTATGTTTACATCTCATTGTTTACAGTTGCATAAAATTTCCTTTTTAAAAACCTATCAATATCCTCATTTGTTGATTGTCACCAAAAGACTTGTGCAGTCTGTAGCCTATAATAAATAATTATGGGACGTCCCTGCATAAATTGCAGTTGTTTATTAGATATAACTTCTCAGGTAATTGTACTTTCTCCAACTTAAATGATAAAACTAACATTGATTTGCAAATATATTTTGATAGTATTTATTCGGCTGATGATATGTACGAGTACATATTATCGATGCAGTTTCTATATACTGCACTGTCCATTTGAATAGAAAAAGTTTTTAGCTTTAGTTACCACATAAAGGTATTCTGCAGTACTCATAAATATGATCAATTCATGAGAGGTGAATTAACACACTTCACTGATTACATTAGTGGAAACTCAATTGCAGATAAGTAATGCTGAACCGTCTGGGAATCGGTTTTGCTTCAATTAAAATTCTTGTCTCAGTGGCAGTGCACATAAATTTTGAGTAAACACTTTTTGATGAAGGAGTTTAGTGGCAATACGAGTAAATTCCAAGATTTGCATGTAATGAACACGTCGGGATGTTGTAGTATTGTAAATAAAGAGAGTTAATATATTTAAATATATTCATAGTAGTGTAGAATTAGGCATTACGCATATTTATCGGTAGTACGCGTAGTAATGCGAAAATTTACATTGCTATTACTTGCCATCTGGTCATCTTTACTACTTTCTTATTAAGTTATGTTTATATTTATTTACTCTTCAAAGCGTGTTTGATTTAAAATTGCTTTTTAACGCTTTAGATACTGTCAGCTGTAAGTGTTTCCAGTACTGCCTACATTTTAATCTAATCAACAAAGCTGCGACTAGTAATTTTCATCAGGTAATATTGGAATTTAAATGGTACGTTTTTGAAGTACTTTATGTTATTATGTGGCATATGCATCTTGCGCCTCCATTACACGAGAAAAAGAGGTTATGATGTGCATTTTCGCTCTTCTCGTCTTTTCGTTCTTTCAATCTATTTCATCTGTATATTTTATTTAGTTCCATCATTGTCTTCACTTGGGTGTCTAATGATCACTCTTACATTGCCTTTCAGATTTATCTATACCTAAGTAAAATATTGTTTTTTAATACATGAAACATGTAGTTTTTAAACTATACATTTTGGTAAGGAAATTGCTACAGTGGAAAATTACTGTTTCATAGAAAAAGGCACATTGTGTGATATCACCAATATATCAATAAAAGAAGGAAAAAACACCTATAGGACCAACAATTCTTATACATTCTGTTCACGAACTTTTTGGTTGAAGGTTGGCCATGAAATGATTCTATTAGTTGCACATTAAATTACTTTATTTTAATAATGTTTGTAAATCTGATCCGACAAGAAATACCAGTAACAACAAGTCGTGTTGCCAGTACCTACCCACTTACTTCTTATTTAAGATATCCTGATATATCTGTACAACTAATTACTTTCAAATCTTTTTAACAAACGCACCAATAACAATGAAATACTGAATAAAATGTGAAGAAATAGTAATTTATTATACAAGACGATAAAGTTAAATTTTATCCACCAGTGAATCATTTAACGTCGAGATAACTTTATCGTCGTGTATAATACAATATTTTTTCTATAGCAAGAACTTTAACAATTTCAAAAGAAAATAATGACAGTCAATCACATTTTAAAATGTCAGTAGCTAGATTGGGTTGCTAGGATAATACGAAGCTGTCATATTTAATTCAAACAAAAGTTAGAAAATTAAATTACTTTATCTATCCTTGATGTTAAAGTGCACTTTATCTACCCTTGCTGTTAAAGTAAAACTTGACCTTTTGTTTTGAGTTGATAAAAGCACACTTTAAGATGTGCTATAGAAAAAACAAAATTGTGTACATCGTAGAAGTATTAAATAATGCGGTGGATAGATTAATAACAACAACATAAAAATGTAGAAGACGTTCAAGAGCCAATATTGTCATGGTATACATTATAAGCAGTGATTATGAGATGAAAGACACATCAGAAATTTATTTAACAACAACGTTCTATAAGTGCCTAAATGTCATCACAGGATTTAAATGTAAAACATAATCTTAAAACAGAATTATGTAACCTCAAAAGTTGTAGATAAAAAGTTTCATTTATAGGATACCAAGTACTAATCACATTAGCAAAATTGACAAATTTCCATGACACAACTTCATCCAAAAAGGTTGTGAACAAAATATATCTTAAAATCCTATCGAATATAGCCATAAATCCTCCCCCTAAAGCCGTAGCTTAAGGCCGTAGGAGTAATTTAAAAACCAACGTTTGTTAGTAAGTAGAATGGAAGATCGACATAGTTAGGAATTTATTACTTACTGCTATCTACTACACTCATAACGATTCAAAGCTTCCTAGGAAGAAGGAAGCTGAATATGGAATACAAACAAGTTTTAAAGATATTCTAGTACATTTTTTTTACATAAAATATATTACAATGTAAACAGCTCATAATACTCGTATATAAAATTTGAGATTATTAACAAATCTGTTTCTTCGTTTTAATTGTTTAGGCCTGATGGCCTGTTCTACTACCGAGGCTGCATATCCTCAATTTTCTTGAGAGGTGCTATTTCTCGGTCCACATTTTAGAGAGTTTAGCTAGTGGTTATCAGCTTGATGGGTTGCATTCTGACGCATGGTACGTGTCTGTTATAATTCATTCTCTTAACGTGTCCATACCAATATCTTTGTTCCCATTTGACCATGTCCTTTGTTCAAAATTTTTGACTTATATCTTCGTTTGGCGAACTACTTCAAAGATCCGTACAACTCTGAAACTATTTGAAAAAGACGAAGTAACACTGGGACTGCAAGTCTCAAATATAGGAAAGCACCTGGAAGACACGTGATACCCAACGAACTGTTGAAATATGGTGGGATGAAGCTTGCGAAGACGTTGAAAGTGTTTTTCAGCAAAAGAATATATATCTCAACCGTACCCGACGAATAGCACAGAAGCTGAACTAGACCAATTCTGATCCTTGACTAAAAATGTTACCATCACAGTGTTGCAAATCGAATTACGTATATCCTTTTCCCATTAGTTAGTACTGCATAGTGAAAAGGAAATGTTTGTATGCTGGTTCGTTCCCATTCCTTTCAGAATGACATATTTCGACAAACTCTGTTATAAAGAGCTTTTAATGGTTTTGTTTGGGGAAAATCATACAAAGACACTTCGTAAAATTAAAATTACGTCTATTATGATTTAGCTGACTGCGTAATCGTATTTATAGTAAACAAATAAGTGTAATATCCAGACGGTGATATAAGAAATATTGTTTTAAGACAAGTTGCCTCTATGACCAATTGGCTCACCATGCTGCTGATGGAGTTATATTTTTGTAAAATAGATATTGAACTGGTTTGTCAATAACCATCACAATGATCCTTAAATATGTTAAATACCTTCAGGTGTAGTGATATTAATATGTCTATGAATTACATTTTAATTTTATCAAATTAAAATTACCCTATTTATGTTTAGAATATCAAATCATTAATATTTGTGCTAGCTCCTGAAAAATCAGGGGTGGATTCCTTTATCTAGATTGCTTATTTCTGAAATTTGATGTTCTAATTTTAAATATCATTCCCATAAGTCAAAATAATTTATGTCAAGTATATGTTAAACAGATTTGTAATTTAAATGACAAATGCCAGATCGTTTTATTAGTACTCAACAATATTAAAAACAGTAAGTAATTCTTTAATAACTAATTCACCGTTTTAGTTTTTATTTCCTTTTCTAGTAATTATATTACTACTCAAGATCACCCACCTTTCACTTGGTTTTAACAATGTTCTGGATGTCAACTAACCTGCTCCTCTTCGCCTACTGATCCAACCTCTCAAGCCCCTTCCCGCAATGAAAGGCCCCACTGACAGACAAGAAGTCCCAACTGTCCAGAATTAGCAACTCAAACTTTCCCCACAGTATGCAACTAAACAGACCAAATCTGCAGCTACCTACTTTCAATACTGCATCTGTCAACTTCCTGGAACGTGCCTCCTTAACTAATGGTCCTCCTCTGGAACTCTCCTTAGCACCAAACAGCCCGACGCAATCCAATTCGATCAATATAAGATGTCAAATGTAATTCTCCAATAAACTTGACTTAGTATTTTACCCCAGTTATTCACATTTTTAGATTAATTCTGCTTGCCATTAGTTTTTTACCACATACTTGTAATCGTCCTTAGTTTTATGTCTTTAATTATTCTTCTCGGTTTAAATTTCCTTTTTAACTTCACCACGCCAATTTAGTATATTACCCTTTTTATCATCCAAACATTTCTCAAGAAAATTAGGGTTTATTTTAATATTTTAATTGCACCAAATTATTTTAGATACATTTTTAAATTTTTGTTATTTCTAACAATGGAAACAAAGTGCTTAACGATAACATTTTTTTACTTTTTACACTCTATCTCATAATATTTGATTTATACCTACTATTTTTATAATTTATTACAATTAAGTATTTGTTATTCCCTTCAAACCTTAATTTCTAAATTATTATATTATTTTTGAATCCATCTGCCTCTCAAACAGCCATACTTCACTCAATTATAGCTTCTCTTTTACTTTCTATTTGCATAATAATTATTCCCATTCCCAATTTATATTTAAATAGATCTTGATTATTTTCAACTATTGTACTCCTTTAATCCTTTCTAAAATTTATTTTAATACCCCTGTGTATATCATTACGATATATACATGCAACCGCTCTACATGCTGTATTTTGAATTTTTAAAGATGACACCTTGTGCCAATGATTCCGTTTATTAAAAAAAGATGCAATCTCATATTAACATTGTTTTAGATAAACGGTGTTTATATGAAATAAAAACAAAACAATAACACCTTATTCGAACATTTTAAGCAAAAAGGTCAAACATGATTACTCACGTTGCTAAAAATATAGCGCTTTCGGCTCTGTTAATTTTAATTGTACTTGAATGGTTGTATGCGAAAGCAGGAAACTATTAGTTATTACTTTAAAACTAATTTCAGATTTTTTTTCGCAATTAAAGCGAAGTTAGATACATCTCACAAAAAAGCATCAATGTCAAGGTGAAGCGTTAGTTACTGATCAAACTTTCACTCACTCCAGCCCGTGTATTTATTTGCATCTTCTTGACTTGATTTATACCAGCAAAAAGTATCCTTGCCTGTTAATCGTTTTACCATATCTATAAGAACAGTATATTCTCACGATTTTGCAAGTGAGAACACAAAAACGGGCGGCAAGGTTGCATTGGGAACAAATTAACACTGATTACTCGCTTTTTTTAATTTTAACGGCTGATCATTTTCAATAGGTGTTTCTGAGCTGGTAAAGTTAATTTACATTTCTGGTTCGGGTATTAGCTATTCATTTACTGACATGGGTCACTAAATAAGAAAAAAATGTAAACACAGTTATCTCTCCTACTTTCTATTACTATACACTCCCCGTATTGCTGTAGCATTGATCGCATAGGGCTATTTGGAAATGCAATTGGGAATAAGTCACGCATATTCCTTAAACTTACCAAATTTCGGGTGATGAAATACATTTCACCTCTAGTGTTCTGTGGCTCCATGATATTTATATGGAACCATAACACACTAGAAGTGACATTTATTTGATCACTCGATATAATGTGCTTATTATAAATGCCCAACGCCAGCGTGGCCGAGCGGTTAGGGAGCTCGACTGCGGTGCCACGGTACGAGGTTCAATCCCCACATCTGGCAATTGGCGGGCGGCCCACCCAGTCATTTTAGAAAAATTGGGTACCAAGACCATGGTTGTGGAAGTAGGGAAAGTAAGGCAGTCATCGAGGCATGATGTTGACCACATCACCCAGTATGTCGTTAACGGTGTGCCAGATGACTGGGTTTCGGCGGCCTTGGCGCGCCGCGTCTCAGACCATATGCCTATGTGTGGAATGAAGCGCCCTGAACTTATCGTTGATTGCCATACTTATGTCCCGGTTTGAAAAATATCACCGGGCATAGAGTTAAATGCTAACATAGTAATTTTTTGGAAAACCTTGGATGTATAACTTTTACAAACACAATAATTATCATGACTTATACGTTTTTATTTTTAACTCTATTAGAAATAAATACCAATTGTTAAACGATTTGCAAAGATTTAGTAATATTTTCACAATCACAATCTGCAATTGATGACATTAACATACATTGCAAATTAATTGCATAATTTATTTCGACATTAAATATTAGAGTGCTAAAAAATACAATACGTTGCATAGCAGTTTAGTTAGCAAGGCTAATACAATTTGTTTAATGATAGGCAGACTTTTTTCCATTAGATGGTACCTACAAGTTTGAAGTATTTTTAATTAAAAGTTTATTAATTATTCCCCATAAATTAGTTAACTCCTATTATTTTTGCTTGTAAAAGTTATGTAGGAGTGACGTCAAAATGATATTTATAAAATGTAATATATTACTTTGGAGTAATAACTTCCTGTTGCCGTTAATTAGATGTTTATAATCCAAACACACAGCACTTAGTAATCTTGCATTCAACTTCGTTCAATCAGATTCACATAACTTTCTTACTCGGTATAATAATGCAAATGCAATACGCTGAATATGAAAACCATTTGCTTATTCTAATTCGATTAGAGGTCAAAGCAAAATTAATAATACGGTATTTATTATCGTTTAATTATCGAGTAGGTACTCTTGCAGCTTGCAATAATTTAAGTTTCCAAATTGAAGAGAGCGTGCAGGCAACCTTGGACGGTGAATTAATAACCGTTTATTTCTATTCGTTATTAAAACAGTCCTTGATCTGTCGCTGTATCACGTAACGCTTTCCAGAAAATGTGTAATGAAATAGTATAATTTTGTAGTAATTGCGCGTGATATGTGAGTATGATAAAATGTTGCATTTGTCTTCGGGGCTTTATAGATTGCAATATGTACTTAGCGACGTGAAAAAAACTAAAACGATTATGTCGTAATTAATCATATTGAAGATTGTAACTTTTTCATCAGCATAAGGTTGGAGTTCTAGCTAAACGTTTCTATTACTATTATTATTGCAGTACTGTTACATTACTTTAACAGAATCCATAGGTATGTGCCCTTTTATATTTAATATCCCATTACAGAGATCATCAAGAGTTTATAGACTATTCATTCGCACAAAAAATATTCGTTCTCAATTTACTGTTTGTGCTATTCAAAAAATTGTTAAACGGCTTTCTGATACCAGAGAACGAATATTCTATTGTCTATGCATAAACGTTAGACTCTATTATTCACGAATAAATAGAAATTTATATGACATGAAATGCAATTTATTTATTGTTCTATAAAGAGTAGCTCTTTTAGCGGATTTAGTTTAGCTTGAATATATGCTAAACTTGAACTTAAAAGCCAAATCGTATGTTTTTTTAATGTGGGAGTAAGAATGTAAAATCTATTTAGTATGTGTTACAGTTAGTAACTATAGAGTTATAAGATGAACTTGTAATTGATATAATTTGGTATATGTGTTACAGTTAATATACAGTTATTCTATTCTAGCGAATTTGTTGGAGCAAAAATGACGGTTCTGTCTTTGTGCAACTTAATAACAAAAATCCAAGATCAAGTTTCATGCAAAAAAGGAGTAAACCTATTATGTATATTTGATTTGCCATTTATTAATTTATTTCTTTAATGAAATAAATATTATTTATGTACGATCGATCGACAATACGCGTTTTTTAGACCTCATTTTCAGGCGTAAAGCTAGTCTTTTCGCCCTCGGGCGATAATAGTTATTTATGTACCGAGGGCATTATGAAGATGTTTATGCCCTTTCGATGGCGAGAAGTTTACAAACCTGAGAGCTTCTGGTCCGATAGTTTATAAGTCGCCCAAGGGCTATGAACTTCAAGTAATTCCCTTGGTGCATACATCGTCTTATTTTTCACTGCAAATAAGCAAATAATTCGAAAAGCTTGCAGAGCAGTACATAGCGCCCTAGGGCGTATTATATAATTTTAGCGAGCGAAAAAGTATTTTATTTTTCACTGATCTATTATTTGTTGTTTATATCTGTGATACGTGGTATATAAAGCAGTCCATAACGCCCTAGAGCGTTATAATTACGTGCGATCTTAACGCTTTTCATTACTTTGATTTGCTTAACGTTTAAAATAGATCTCTTCTACTGCTACTCATTTGCCGACAGACTAAAACTTTCACTTAGAATAGTATGTTTTAGATTTCTTCCATTATTTTCTTCTAAAAAAATATTTTCAAACCATGTGATTGAAGAGATAATTACGCTGATATAAATTTGAAGACGTTTTGAAAGTTCCATGAAACAATGTTAAATTATTATTAAAGCATTTATTGTGATGTCAGGGTGTTTTTAAAATTTTCTAAATAATCAAGATAAATACTAAGATGTGTATTTGAAAATGTATATTATGAGTGGAGATTTAATGTAATCCATCTAGCTATAAAGTAAAACAATTGGATGCAGTATACTCCTTTTTTTACACATTGATCCGAAAGTGACACTTTCTATGGCTTATAAGGAGATTTTCTGTTAGCGAAAATATACGTTTGACTCTCTTGTTGGTTTCTAATGGTAGTGGGAAGAAATATAATACCTTGGATTCTGTTGCCATTAGAGACGGGAGGCAATATGATTAACTGATTACTAACCAAGCAATTAGCATCCTACATTTATATTTAGATATTTTTAAATACAGCAGGAGATAGTCTAAATGTAAAAGTGTAACAAAATCATATGGAGAACTCTATAAAAAAGCTGTTGGAAAGTCTGAAGAAAAATTATACTCATAATGTTTTTTGCTTACGAAATTGCTAATAGGAGCTTAGTGCTAAGTCCGGGCTATAAGGTGGATGTCTCATCTCTATGAGACCGTAATTATGGATTACTTCTTGAACTCTCTGAGCTTAATGCACCCGCCGTGGAGCACCATGATCTTCGGAGCATGATTGTTTCTATTTAAAAGTATAGCAGCTTTTAAATCTTTAATTGTTTTTTATATACTATTTTTGTGATTGTATGGCCTTTTGGTATAAATAGGATTCCCTTGGTACCCCAAAGCAACAGTGTCCATTAGCTTTCCTGTCGAAAACTGCTCGCTTACCCTTTTGGTGGTGAGAAACCCTTGTCTATTTACCGCATTGATTTTGTTTTGTAGGTGGGTCCCAATTATATACCCACGTTCCACTTACAAAAAATCAAGAAATTCATTCGCCTGAGGACGGGAGTAGATCAAAAACTCTCAAAACCTCGCGTGAAAAACACCCGAGATAGTGGAAAAGTCCGATAAAACCTCTAATAATAGAACATAGACCACTGTCTAAAATGACATCATTAAGAGAACATTTGAGTTATGATATTCGTAAAGTCTCATCATCACCCAAAGCCACCTAGTTTTCTTCTCAAATTTGTAACCTGCACAGGATCAGAAATCCAACTTGCTGTCTCTTTATTCATTCTCAAGCACCCCTATAGACTTGTTAAAGCTATTGCTTCTGATATCCGTATCATTTGCAATCAGAGAAACCTTCATCCTTCGAAATCTTCAACGTCTTATATATTTTTTTCGTTTATGCTTCCAAGGGTTTCGGCATTTTGAGTCACCCTGAATTGATTCCTTTCCCAGTCGAAATTGCATACACCAAAATTTTACTGTAAAATAAGTCCCATATACACCAATAATCTATTTATGGATCATTTTTGTTGCATGCCCTTCTTTTGTCAAGAACTTTACAACGCTGCTATGTTCAAAATGTAGTTCACTCTTGTTTTGTACTCACACCTTTGCAGAAACCGCAAAACTTTTAATTTGAAAAAAATGGCAAATAAACAGACAAATCTTACTGTAACTTGACACTAAAAAAACTGTAATTGCCACTTGCTACGTGCATGGTTAGTTAGATTACATAATAGTCTCCCCTCGTATTTTCGGTATCATTAACTAAAACTTAAATAATTTTATCTACGACCACTACTAAAAGTAGGTCTTTTAGCGCTAGCTTGTTTCACTAAAAGTGACGTTTTATAGTTTACCGTGTTTAAAGAAATCAGCTCTTTTCTTTTAGCACATGTGCTAAAAGTGAAGCCAGGTTCAAAACTACAATTTCGAACTGCAAGTGAAGTTGTAAAGCTATTCTAGTTGCTTCTTGCGTTACAGATAAAGCGTTTTTGAAATAATTAAAGCGTTATGTAATGAATACAGTCATATGTGGAGTATCAATAATTACATTTCGTAACTCACCTTGACAGCACGGGCGTGGCCAAACAATCGCCACCGCGGCGTAGGCTACTATTTATTATGACATAAATTAAAAGCGTCGCAGATGCGAACCTTTCTTAAATCGATATTTATGGATTAATAACGGTAAAATTAAGGTCGTAGATAAAATATTGTATGCAACGCGTGCTAAAAGTTGTTTATGCGCGAGACATGAAAATTATGAAACGAAGCCGAAGGCTGAGTTTCATAATTTTCATGTCTTGCGCATAAACGTCGACTTTTAGCACTTGTTGCATAAATAGCTATTAACAACGCTTTCTTAAAATGTCAGGCTCGTACCTCAAGACGTAATGTATCACTTAATACAAGTAGTGAGGCACCACTTTGCATTGTTTTGAACTTTACATTTATTTAAAAAATGTAATTCAATATTCGAACATGTGTGCTATAAACATGGTTCTACGTATTATGTTTCTGCTAGACAGAATCGTCGAAACCACACCCATATAATATATAAAATATAAGTTAAAGATTTTGTTGTGTGATATACTAAATATTTAAGAAGTTATGCTGCATTACTTTAAATTGC
>CALNHX010009513.1:17976-49066 GCA_940337035.1 Agriotes lineatus | reverse complement strand
ATATTGACCTTACCCATTTAGTTAATTAGGCAAGCAGAATTGCTGTGGGTAGTAAGCCATTACAATGTAGGCGAACAATCACTTTGCTGTAGTCTTTCCTGTAATAACTCAGTTTTAATAGTTCATGTTTTAATGAGTTTACATCCACGTAGGATAAGTCTAATGAACTTTTTATTTTTATGCTATTATTGATTGCATTAGTTTTTAGTCTACCAATGGTGGTTGCTAACAGATTTACTGAAGTTCTAGGGTTAAGTCTTGCCTTCAATTCTGTTATGTTATACATAGCTGACATTTCAAGAACGACATCTACAAGGTTTAGAGGATGCAGTGGCGGTGATATTTATAAGAGGGAATAAGCGTTGCTTAGGGGCCCGGCCCTTAGAGGGCCCTTTGGGGGGCCCGTAAGTTCTATATTAGCGTATTAAATATCTCGGTATCTTCTACTTCATTTGTGTATAGATTAATAGCACTGCAATGTCAGTCTCCACTCCCACTTATCAGTGATCAGACTCGATTTGAGAGCTTTGAATAATTACCAACATTTTTGAATTTTTAGAAACGAAAAACGTTTTTAGAATGCGAGAAGCTGAACAGGTCCAATGTGATTTGCTTCAAAAAAGTATTCTGATGTTCTCAATAATAATCTCGCCATTTAGTTTGTGAACGCTATTTCCTTACTAAAAGAGGATTTAGATGATAACATGACCGTTCCAGATTTGACAAATTTAATCCTACAGAAATATAGTGTTCTCGAAAGCAATTTTGGCGAGATTATTATTGCTTGGTTTTATTCTCGACTCTCCTGTGGCATTAGCCACAATAGGAAGATCATTTAGCAAGTTGAAAGTAATAAAACATTATTTAAGAAATTCTATTAGCCAAGATAGGCCTTTCGGTTTTGTTAATTGAGCAAAAAGCATGGTCTACGATAGGGATCCTGTTGTAAAAATCTTGGGGAACAATTTGCTGTCGGTAAGGCCAGAAAGATACATTTTTAATTTTTGATCAAGTTATTTTTACGGCGTTTTACAGATATTAATGATACAAATAAATACTAAGTAGGTATTTGTTACCTATTTTGACGTGGGTTCGTAGGAGTTTACCTGATTATTATTTTATTTTACTGCTGTTATCTAGGTAGATATTTATTCATCAGTTTTCTTTGTATTTGTGCCTATAATACCAATTTGAAATTTTATTTAGTTTTATATTTTTAATTTATATTTTGTTAGATATGTTAGTTATAAAATGTGTTAAATGTTAGCCATTTACTACTTTATTTCTGTTGGTTATAACAGGATGTTATTTTATTTTTTATTAAACGTTTACTTTGTATACTATAATTATAAATATACAATTCGTTAAGTATAGAATCTTTTTACAAGGGGGGGGGGGCATTTAAATATTTGCTTAGGGGCCAAGGTGATCTTGCACCGCCACTGAGAGGATGATTTTCGCCACCGAGAAATCGATGGAAGGAGATTCGTGTTTTTCAGGAATGGTTCTGGTTTCTCCGGCAGATTTTGCAGTGCTGGTCGGTTTCTAATGGTATCTTTGGAATCAGAAGTGGCTTCAACTGGCCAAGTGTCGTCTTCTTAATGTGGTTGCGGCCCCCTACTATCTGAATCATTTCTTGGGGAATTTAATGAACCCTTGCCTTTATCGCCAAATTTTCGACTACTGCGTCGATTGCAATTTAAGAGGGCTGCGTTCAAATTATAACATAGTAAGTACCTTTAGATTTAATTTACACTGGCGAAAACATCATGAGCTGACTCTAGAAGCGAACGAAATGTTTGGTGGCAAGCAATCTAGAACAGCCAGCGAGAATTTTGAGCAAGCTTCGGGCCTGGAAAAATAAAACAGCGGTTGCTATCTGAAGTAGAGGGTAGCATTCGTTGCTACAATGATCGTGTCGCCATGTAGATGGCATAGGTAGGAAAATAATGTTTAGATTATGCGTAGCTTGTAATATCCGATACGGTTTAAAAATTAAATTCTTTTATACATCAACGGAACCTATACATAACTTCAAATTATTTACTACTTATTTATATTCGACAAATAATGCTGAGGTGCCAGAAACGGCCGTTAAACACTTGTACACGGCGAACTACATCGCACTAAAAAGCGAGCGACTTTCACTCTGATGATGCAAGCTGCAACGTTGTAACGCTAGCTTCCGCGGCAAATTTTTTTAAACATTAAAAATGTATTTAATTTGTACATCGCCTAATCAAGCGTTGCATCTATCCGGCGCTCGAACTAGTGATAACAAATCACGTACCCTCTATACTCGAAGGAGCAACCTCGGCGCCGGCTCCCACTTAATGGTGCACGGTGCTGCCGTTCCGATAACACGCCCGGAGAGTATAAAAAACTCCGCAACCATTTAAGTCACTTGAGTCTACCGATCCTGACCAGCAACTGCTCTAACCTACAAGAGCTTTCCGCCCTAAACCCTCTTGGGCTTAGACCCTGATCCTGTCCATACATCCTCTAAAATCCTTTCCTATGCGTTAGAATGTCGTAGCGCTTATCTGTTTCCTAACGTTTCCACCAATATCCACCCTATGCGTTAGAATGTAATAGCTTTTATCTGTCTCCTAATGTTTCTACCAGTATCCACCCTATGCGTTAGAATGTGATAGCGTTTATTTGTCTCCCAGAGCATTTACCTGTTAATTGAAAGCCCCACGTCCCCTATACGACCACAGGCGGTAAGAATATTAGAACTTATTCAAAAGCTGACCTGTAGGATTCATATTGTACGTTCTGTATAAAGGCGGCAAGAACAATATATCCGCATTTATTAAACGTACCTGGAGGTCTGCATTGGACGTTTAAAGACGACTTCCTGGAATCCGAAGTCAAAGCCCACCTCTCAAGTTTGTGGGCAGATAAATTCACCGTAAGGAACGTCGAGCTGTCAAATCCATTTGCTCGCTAAGACGAGTAAATTTCGTCAGGTGTAAATTCAGGGCAAGTATTTCTGGCATAACGAACTGCAGTCCTGGGGCACCAGTACTAGCCCTTAGACATTGCCGAAGCCGCAGGTATCCCCTAATCTAGTTAATTTACGCATATATTTGTCCTGAATGTAAACAAACCACTTATATCCGAACCCGCGTTTCCGACATCCGACATACAGAGGGGCAGCGACTACACTTCGCTCCGAACAAATCCCATCGACGCCAATACCTACCTGCTGAGTGAGTTGCAGTTTACCAACAAGCAAAAAACGCAGCCCCCGTCGAAATTGCTAATTTTATTAATATACAATTCAGTTTGCTATACATTTGAGTTAGAGTGAACATTCCTCTGATTTAGCTAACCCGACGTAGAAATTAATACACGTTTGAGCCTTTCCGAAATTAAGGAAGGTCGTCAATGACCAGAACTATTTAATTACCAGGACTAAAGTTAAATTCGGAGGGAAAAACGTTACAACGTGTTACAGTCTAAAACGACTTTTGCGACACCCGCGCCAGCTCATACAAACAGTCACGAAAAGCTAGACGGCCAGCGTGGACGATATTACTCAAAATCGGGACAATGATTTATCTAGGACCGCTGCCCTGCCGTAACAGGATAATATGCCGACTAGACTCATTGAAGCGAGGGGTAGTCCAACGCGAGATTACCTACGGGCAACGGCCTAAGGGACGGTAAACAGATATAAAATTAAATTGAGCGCCACCCAGGTTCATCAATAAGAACAAAAATGCAAAGATAGACCCACAGTGAAACCGGGAAGCAGATGTGCCTACCTTTCAACTTTTCACCTTGGCGAAATCCAAAGGCTAAACGGCAAATAGCAGAATCGGTGTGTACAGCCTCACGATTTCCAGCACTGCGGTGACGTGCGCCTTGACTTACCTGTGACGCTTAAATCTTCTTCAGGATTCACCTTACATAGATCTTTACACAGTGAATAACTCACCCTGAAAATAAGCATGTACAAGCACGGGGGGTAAAATAAGACAACATATAGCAAACCGATATATTCATCTAACACATGGATTGGTATATATACAACCGCCGACGTCTGTCAGCGTACAAAATAAGAACCAGTAAAAAGGGACTACAACTATGGGCCCAGTTGGGGTTACTAAGCTCTAACTTACTGCAAGAATATAATAATTTACATACAGCCCAAAGCGGGTAGCTAACATTTATCTGACTGCAAGAAGCTGATTATTTACACAGTGACTCGGGGCTTGACGCAAAACTCTCATGGGTTAAAAAAAGGAAAACTGTGGAAACCTGTTGATTGCCCGTCCTGAAGATTGGATCCCAACTGTTTAGCGGAACAATTGCCCTTCGGGAATTCGAAATTACAGAACGGCGGTAATCTAAAAACGGAATCGCACAAACACCAACAACACCACTTGGCACTGCCACGTCCAGAAACGCACTCTTTGAAAACAAAACCACGCTGTATCAGCACGCTCACACGGAAAAAAGGCCGCGCCGCCTCACACGACTCAAGAGCCACGGAGGGCAAAGCAACTCTCGAAAACCTGCTTGCAGTGACCATCAGCAGCTAACTTCCAACACTGACTCTAGCAACTGACTGACTTCTTCTTCTTATTCATAACATCTTGACAGATGTGTTGTGACCCATTATTAATTTGAATATTACTGATGCCTCTTTTTACTGAGTTTCGTCATCTTTGTCTAGTGGAAGCCATATGGGCCCCTTCACTCAAACTAGTGTGGAGAAGATCTCTTGTTAAGTCTATCCAACGTTTTGGTGATCGTCCACGTCTTCTTTTTCCATCTGGTTTACCTAGAACAACCTAGAAGAACTGACTGACTACCACCGAAAAATCATGCCACAGAACGAGACGCGCTGGCAAAGTCTCTGCAGCGTGCACGGCCCACCTGCAACCAATCACGAGGCGACTCGAGCAAACGGTTTCGCGCGCACCGGCGGTCGATTCAGCTTGAAGACGGAAAGACTGCGATGGAGCGAAATTACTTCCAAAAATCTCTCACTTGCTCTTCTAGACAGGCATTTTTAATTCAATGCAGAAAACACACTACAAAGCAACGACACAGCCCAGGTGCAAACGAACACGGCCTCGTCGGCAACCCAGCTCGCCGAAACTTCTAGAAAAAAGCTGCGTGCCAAATCGGTAGGATTTTAAATAAGCCGAGAAAATAATTATGAGCGAGGCTACCAAAACGAGTGCCTTACAGAAAATTATAGCGGCCGTTACAGCTTAAAGTTATAAACCGTCAGCTGCCTGCACACAATTTCATGAAATATTGAGCGTAAAATATGACAGAAAAATTATATACAAGCGGGGTCAGAATTTTTAAACAGAAATACTCCAAACTGACAAACTTCTTGCAAAACGTTAGCCGATATGGGTTTACAAACAATAAAAAAACCATATTTGCCTATGTATCCTTGTTCATAAGCTACTCAAACAACACGAGCCACCAAAGAGCACGACGAAGACGGGAAGTGAACGCTTAAATAGACCACGGTGCTCCAATCAAGTGCGCTATATTGGTATGAATTAGTATTTAACGAGTATCATTATATATTATGGCACGGCGAAAGGGTTGGGAATTTTTGGGAAAATATCTACCTTATAGTGTTCTAACAACTGGTCTAAAATTAGCTTTCCAATAATTACTTCTGACGTTATCCCCTAAAACACCAGAAGCCGGCAAAGGGGATTACATTTGATGATAAGATTGATAAGAAGCGTTGTATTCAGCTGCATTAAAAAAATAAATAAAAAACCAAGGTGCTAGTGGGTTTGTTATTAATCATATTGGTTCCCGTCTTTAATGGAAACGCCAGCCAATGTATTATATTCCCTACCGATACTATTGGAAACCACATAGGGGGCCAAATGTCAATTTACGTTAAAAGAGAATCCCATAACAAGCGACAGATGTCACTTTCGGATAAAAATGTCAGAAAACATCAAATAGCGGCAGCAGAAATGCGATTCTTCCGACCAATAGCTGTATAGTGTCGACTAAACCAACGACGAAATATATTCAACATGAGTGAAAAAATATTCAGGCACCTAAACGAGATGAATTGAGCACAACGTATCATGTCGTAACCGGGCTTAACACGTATAGTTGTTGATAAATTGGTAAAAACTACTACTGCATCCTGCAAATTTGATTTTTATCTTATTTGTCAGTTTTCGTATTTCTCCTTTTGCATAGTGCTAATACTGGTCAATAAGCAAGGAAACATTTATAAAGCTTACAGGTTGATTTATCCATACAAATTTAACATTAATCTTGCCAAGCTTTAACAAAATATTGAAAGACGATTAAATAAACTACTTTTTGGCTAGAAGTCTGTGCTAGTATATTTCGGGGTCGATAGCTCAGTTCATGGTCAAGTTTGTCTTATCATGAGTGCCAAGAGCTGCAAATAAAACTTAGTTCTAGTAAAAACCGAGGTAGCGCAGGTATGCAGTACTCGACGCGTTTCATTACCGTCGCTTTTGCACTGAACTCAATCGCGGCAGCCCTTGGTTTTTGTGGCCTGGGGACACACCATCCAGATGTAGAGCCTTCTTATCCAGCCATTTCGTGGATCTACAACGGATCCAACGACTGCGGATGCGCGGGAACGTTACTTGCGTAAGGAAATGCTGCGATGTGGACTACTACTTGGACGGGAACAAAACTTGCGTTTACAACAATTCCTTGAGGCTGGAAGTGCCGGTTTTCAAGTACGGAACCGTGATTGTCAACAATGGGCGGGTTCAAACGCGGTTTGTTCATGGCATGGTGGAGTGCGTGCCTGATAAGCAGAAAGGGCGGTTTCTGAACACGCATTTGCAGGACTTCTACGTCCAAAAGGATGGAAAACTGTGGCTTTCTGATGTGCACATGTCTTTTGATCTTCGGCAGTATTGCGTGGAGCTGACCGACGAAGGCCCCAGGAGCTTCTTTTGCAGCTCTGATGATGCCATTACGAGTATAACGTTCTCCTATAAATTAAACGTCCTTGGTAAGTCACAGGATTCTATAATGTTTAGAGTTACATAGAGTTTGTTTATAGTGTATTTTCTTCTGATATTCTAAATTCAACCGATATTTGAGTTTGAATATTAAAAAAACTATGTAAACCTCTTTTTTATTGAAAAGGATAATAAACGAACACCGTTAAACTGTTAATTTAAACATGTAAACTCTTTAAACACAACAAACGCCAGAGCTTAGCAAATGACGAACAAAAACAGGAGTAAATTAAATCTAGTATCAACTAAAATCAGACTTCAAAAATAAAACAGATTATTTTTAAACAGTCCTATCAGCCAATAGTAATGAGAAAAAAATTCAAATCGACCAATAGCATCAAAATTACACTGACTATTTGCTAGTAGCTAATTACACTGACTATTTTCTACTAGCATCAAAATTACACTGACTATTTGCTAGTAGCAAATTACAGCGACTATTTTTTCATTCAAATCGTTCTTCTGCTGTAACACAACTAGCTAAAAGTGGAGTAGGTGAACAGCAGTTGTTAAAAATAACAGGACAATCATCTGGAAGCTCCATCAAACTCTCTACAACTTGAACTGTTTAAAAAATAATCACGCCGAATTACATTCGCGGCAATATTTTTTTATATAATTTTAACTAGATTAGCACTCATCTTTGTTGCTATTAAAAAATCCCACTAGTGGACTTCGTCCACTCGTGAGATTTCTTAATAGCAACAAAGATTCGTGAATCTAGTTAAAATTATCAAAAAATTATCAAAAAATTATCACCACTTATGTAATTACTGTTGAAAAATCGTACGACACTCATTAATGGCCAATAGAAAAATTAGTTCACGAGCCGTAACCAAGACAATAAAAAAATTTCTTGGAAATTTTTTGTAGGTAGACCAACCTAACTGTGAGGGTCTGTGGCGTTACGATTTTCTTACCGAATCTGCATTCGAGCATTAATTCATATCCGGAAATTACTTTCGTGCATCCCAACAACGTCCTAATTTGCCCTCGCGTCCCGCTCGGGCAAATTAATACGACGTTGTTGGAACGCACTCAAAAAAATTTCCGGAAAGAATTAATGCTCTTATGAGATTATATGTGATAATTGAACTGCTTTTCATTCATAGGTATGGTGATTTCACTGCCATTTTTGCTGATCACCTTTATAATCTACGCTGTTTTGCCCCTTCGGAACTTGCATGGGATGTCCCTGATGTGCTACATTTTCACGCTCTTCGCTACCTACGCCATATACATCTTCAACTACTTCTATGTGAGCTCCGATAACTACACGATTGCCTTCTGCAGAGCTACAAGTACGTCCCATTTTCTGCGTTTAATTTGATTAGGGAAATGCATCTTTTTCTATTTCAGCCATTCTGTCGATGTACTTTTTCTTGTCCTCATTCTTCTGGATGAACGCGATGTCATATGACATATGGTGGACATTTAGGTATAATCTGTTCTTTTTACTATGGACCGTTTATGTTTACTGTCTGATAACATATTATACATATATTAGCATTTTATGCAGTGTGGTTCGGCAACTATCAGACATAGCCAAATTAACATTAGAAAATTATTGAATGATCAATTATTGATGAGTATGCATCGAGGTACGTGATTGGTCAGAAAATGACAAGCGTCAAATTGTTTTCATCTTTTTATGCGTACACAGTAACATAGTTGATCGTTTCATAATTTCCTGTCTGATACACTCCGAGACACATTGTATAAATATTTGAAAGAAACTGTGTGTAGTTTATCTCATGCAAATCAAAGCTTGCATCTCAGTACAATCAGTTAACTGGTATTTAGCTTTATTTGTCTGGTTCTGTTGTTTGCTTAACAATAAGATAGCTCGGTGCTCTCGACTTAAACATATTCAGCAGATGAACGCTGGAGTATCTGCTTGGTTAAACATCATTGAAGCTGTTAATTTTGAAATATACACCATTTTATGCACATTTTGTTGAAATTTTTGAGGACCGATTTTAAAAAAGGAAAGGCGGGCGATATTCTTCCTAGTAATTTATGTTGCACGCAAGTGAGACCTTTTAAATTAAAAAATTAAAACTGTTCGGCCTTACAAAATGTACAACTCTATTTTACTGTAAAATTTTCAAAATTAATTTAAAAAAGACAAGATAAAAATTGAAGTAAATGAGTAAACAGGTTTTAAGGTAATAAGGTTTTTTTAATCAAAAATTAGTTATTTTATTGACATACAATTCGTCATATTTTCGTTGGTGATTTCAATCATTTTTGAAAGATTGAGTGAATAAGCGTTTGATTTTGATTGGCTCTATTGTTGACGTCGCTAGGTAACTTAGGCTTTAGCGGGCCTTTAGTTTAGCGTAACGAAATTGCAAAAACTCCCTAACAATAGAAAATTTTATGACACTTTGCCGTTGAACACAGTAAAATCGAAATCACAGACCTATATTGTTGAATAATCTTTCCAAATACCGCTCAAGATAAAAAATGTTAAAAGATTTTTTTCGTTTGCATAAAAATTGCAAACTTCTCTCAAGAAAACCTACTCAAATTATTTCGAGAAATTTAAACAAAATAATTTATATGTAAATAAAAATGCTCGAAACATTTTCATCTTGTTTGGTATTACCCTTGATAATACTGAATTCTGTATTGACAAAATCAGGCGAAAGTAGAGTAAGAAGCAAGCTTCAAAAAAGAAATCTGAAGAAAACTAATTTATAAGACAAAGGGTGATTAGAACAATAACGGGTAACTGAATCTGTACAAGAGGGTTTTCTGTAAATGCTGAAGGTGATTTTATGTGGTTGATTATGAAGTAATAGGTCAAGAGGCTGAATTTAAAAATTGTATTAAAATTCAAAAGTACATTTATTGTTCTGGTAAGGAGGACTAAAAAAAGTTGTTAGGTTCTATAGAGTTGTTGAAAATAGCAAGATCGTCGACGTACCTACTAAAAAAAAATTAGAAAATATATGAAAAAAATTTAGTTTCAAGTCCATTCGTGAACTGTTCGGGTAGTAAAAGAAAAAGATTAAACCCCATAGCGAGGTCGATAGCTTTTTGGTAAACAAAAATTATTAAATTTGAAAATAGAGTTGTTCAAGACAAATATTTCGAAGTGATATGAGGCAACGAATTTAGTTATTTAAGTGATTACTGTCGACAAGCATAGTTCTATTAATATCAAATCATTTAGAAGAGAGAATAGAAGGAAATAAATTGGTTACAAATAGTTGTATAATTCTTATGGAAATGGAGTTGTAATTTAGAAACAAGATTGAAAGAATTTGTTATGACAAAGTGGGATTGGAAATTTAAACTATGTTTAAGAATCCTATTAAGACAGTTAGCGATCTTAGAAACTGAAGTGTTAGTAAAAGCAACGACCGGACGTATGGATTTATACATTTTAAGTAAACCATATAACTGAATAGAATCTGGCGAATCCAAGATATCAGTGACTTTGACAATGTAATCTCGTTTGTTAAGAATAACTAGCACATGGCTTTTATCGGCTTTTGTACACGTAATGTTAGAGTGGGGATTGTTAAACTTTTGTTTGAGAATAGAAGTAATTTTAATAAAAAAAAATTTTTTTTATTTGGGTTGAAGGAATTATTCTGATTCACATTATTAGTTTTGAATTTATTGAGATTAACAAAAATTAGGAATCTAATATCCGCAGAACTATCAACTTTAGTGAAATGTAAAATTTCTTCTGGTTTGAGTGCTAAATCATTAATAATTTTTATTTTTACTTTATCATTAAAATTAATCTAAAAGTTGAATTTAAGGCATAAGTTTATACTCCGTTCACACCTTATTTTCAGTAGGGTTGGCCAGGGAAAATATCCCATTTTAGCTGTTTAACTGGAACTTCAAATGACATGTACAATTACTTTTAGGTTAGAAAGAATTTTAGGTTAAATATTTGTAAGACTGTTTACAAATGCAGTGGTCAATTTTACACAGCATATCCAAACATCATTTTGGTGACTTTTATCCCCTTAGTCTTGTGGCTTTTAACATTTATAAATTATGATCATCATTAAATGTACTAAGGAAAATTGGTATAAAATTGAAATAACACTTAACAAAAGATTACACGTTAATATCAATATGATCAGTAACATTCTAGCTAAAATAAAGCAGAAATTTGTAAAGTTTCCGTTATTATTGGTCTTCATTTGTACAATGTACAATATGGTTTTGACTTTTTTAATATTATGCATGGCCACTTAAATCACAGATATGTTCAAGGGCTAGTATAATAAATAATTATCATAGTATGATCAAAATCTGCAAATCCCTGTAAAGAGTAAATTCTTCGTTAACGTTTAACGTTCGATTTCTCCAGTATAATTCAATTGACATAATTCACTGAAGTATGAGACAATGCTTTAAGTATTTCAGATGTTGTGTAGGTAGTAGTTTCATCGTTTGACTCGTTTTCTGCAGAGTACTTGTGACGACAAATTTCTGAGAATTATTTCAAATCATCCTCTTCTAGCAGTACCTACTGGGACCTCTGTTGTACTTTTGTATAAATTCTCGTATATAGTGGCACTTTCAATTTGTCTGTTTTTCTAACTACTCTTCTTTACTGATCTTACGTTCAGGTAAGTTAGTAGTATTGTCGCAAATATTTCAAATCTGTGTGGGGTTTGGGGAATAAAAAAAAATAATGCAGTAATTGTGGTGCTAATGCTTTGGGAAGTCCTTTAAGATTACAATTTTGAAACCAAATGTGTATATCATTCTACGCCTCCGTTAGATTACTGAAAGAATCTGAATCTTCGTTGTTATTACCCTCGGAATCGGATTCTCACAATGAAATAATAAACAATGGAATATTTGTAGTTGCCAAATCTCTCATATATTTAGTCCAGTCAGCCGAATTTAGTTATTAAAAATGTTTACAGTAATTTTGCCACATTTCGGGAGTACACGTCGAAAGAGCTTCACGCCATAAGTTAATCATCTTATCCTTTGATGAAGGTCGAAAATTTATGTGCTTGTTGTAGAAAGACTTACAGTGTCTTGATACAATTTCAATTGGGTTATATTGGCAATGGTATGGAGGCAGTCTAAGTGCTTTATGGCCAGACCCAATATTTCATCGATTACATACCGTTTTTTGAAGCCATTTCGTTTTTTAATTTTCCAATCAGCCATTCCCGCATTTCACCTACTTTACGAATTCGTATAACAAAACTTCTTGATAAAGAAGAACCTTTACAGTGTTCACTGTGTAAATGATTTTCTTCCATTTTTCAACTTTACCAAAATTAGATGCAGTTAATCGTTTGGCCTTCATCGCTTTCTATAAAGTGTTACTACAGTTAATTTCTGCTGCGTCTTCACTTTTCAATTCCTCGAGGAATTTTGCATCTTTTTTTAAATACATAGCGATCTCCTTGTCTTCTACATAGTCATTTTCTCCGTAATCACCATCATCACCAACTTTTTTGGTCTCGTTCCTTGGATTTTCGCACGTCGTAGTTCAAGTTACGTTATTTTTCCTAATAGGATTTTGCATACTTGCTTGGAGTAGATGCACGTAATATATTTCTGGACTTTATAATTTAATTGCCCGTTATTGTTGAAAGAAATGGCCGCAGCTCCACATCGTCTTTTATTCTCTACATGTTTTGCAACAACGGTGTTGAACATTTCCTCAATATTCCAGCCTCTACATTCTACATCTTCTATCATGTTCGCATGTATGGCTGTCCTATTAACTGTACTGACAATATCTTCATTATTTGAATTTGACGTAAATTCAAGGTATATAATTTCCCGTTATTTTGAATCATTTCAGCAATAATTTGCACCAAAAATATGTTTTTTAAGCGTTTTACATGTCGTATTTGCGTAACATTATTTTTGCTTTTGTTTGAGTCGGTTAATTTTTTCTGTACTAGCCTGGTTCGGCCACGTCATAAGGAAAACGTAACTGACTTTTTAATACGTGTGGTTTTCTATCTACACCTTTGATTTCATTGCCTACATTTTTCAGAAAGTGGTCTTTGCACTCTACCTTCTTAATTCTTCACATAACGCTGCTATCGCCGTCTCCTATTACTTCTTTCTTTCTTGTTTCTTCTTGCTAGCACATTCGTCTACCAATAATAACGTCTACTCCCGGCAAGGGGTTATAGTCAACAGTGCCTAAAATATAAGGCCGCGTTTGTTTAACTTCACTTTAAAAATTAGAGCTTCTTATGGAAACGTGATTACCAGTCGTAAACTAATCCGTTAGTCGTATCCCATTCGATTTTTTTATAATAAAAAACGAAGTTTCAGAATCAAAACCATAATTTTGAATACTATACTCTAGTATAAGTAGTGCAATATCAATCCCAAAAATTATTAAATCATATTTTAAACTTCGTAATAAATATAAAACTAGAAATTTATTTTATTTATTTCTTAACGTACTTAGTTTTCTACTCTTATCTCTTTTGCGCGACCAATTATTATTATTCATCTTACCACAACAATTTTTTATTCAAAGTATTGGTTGTAGAATTAATTATATTATTCGCTATTCTTTCTTCTCCATAATAACGCCACTCACAAAATTAAACTAAATAGCCCTCTTCTATAAAAAAAATCAGATCCTACTGCGACGCAAACTTCTCTTTCTTCTCTCCAAGGGGGCCGTCAAAACCCCGCCCCTCTCCAAGGGGGCCCTCGGGGCTTCGCCCCTCTCCAAGGGGCATCCGAGGCTCCACCCCGGTCGCGGAATCGTGGCTACGGCGAAATGCATGCAAACGCAAATGAGGGACATCGCGTCTGCAATTGTCGTGACGGACACACGTTTGGATCGTTCTTTTTTATTTATATAATAATTGCATATGGAATCATTAATTAGATCCCAAATCAACTGTTATTCGACTCATTTCCACACTACCTTAGGATACAGTCACTTTGAGGTAGAGCCACCAGCGCGTTTTTTTTTAAAGGTGGTATCCCCAGTAGGCCTAATCCACATGTTTTGTCCAGTAGTTAAAAGTTATGGTAACCTGCTTCGTTTGGAAGGTCCAAGTTGTTGTATGTCAATGTTTGGTTCATAATTTTGGTTACACTCAATGTATTCGATGCCTGGTTCACTCATGTCGTCTTCTAAGTCGTAGAAAATCTGCGGCACGTTTTCGCAGCTCTGTCCGTTACAATAACCGCAGATAATAGCGCATTTTAGGCCTGCTTTTCTACAACCACAAGCTGCACCGCATTTGGTCTTGCATTTACACGAAATAAATTTCAGCAAAGCCTGAGGACCAGGATCTTTTGTATTTTGAATCGGAATAAGTCCAATCTTGCTACTCTGCCACCCCCCCCCCCCCGACACCACACCAAGCCTGAACTTGGTAATACGTCCTGAATGAATGCAGTCGTCCAGCTTCTCGTGTAGGGGGCAAAGCAGCAAGATATTGAACTTACTTCCATTCACATATTTTGCAAAACGATGGTAACGAAGTGAGTCCAGGGTATCATTTGCTTTATCACCGTTGTATTAGGAAATCAAAAATCGTTCTCCGGCAGTACCAATGATCATCAATCATCAATCGGTTCTTCACTGTTCTGATATCTGGACGATAATTTTCTTCGATTAGATTTATTAAATCGTCTAGCTTCAATTGACATTCACATTCTCGCTTAGATAAGAATAAATTGATTCCATTGCTTCATCCACGTTAGAGAAGGATTGTTGCCCTCTCTTTAGTCCAGTAGGTGGGGTTTGGTAGAGATTTTTCATGCATGCGTTATGATATTTTGCATCTACTGCGACTAAATCGGCAACATTCTGAATACGTTCAATTATTGCTTTAGCCCATTCATCGTCGCGATTCCTTGCTGCAGTCAAGACCGTGTCTTTTACAGATAGCTTCCGCACATCATATACAACATTTCGCGCTGACACATTACTCTTCTTTTGCTTCTCTATAAACTCTTCGGTTATTTCTTCACTGCACAGAAAGCAATGGTTTTTAAAATTAAATGTTGGTGCAGCCGATTGCAACGATGTCAATGGCAAGAAAATCTCATCACTGCTTCGACGCTTTGCCGTCATAATCAGTTTCTCATTTGTATAATGTATTTGACACGCACGGTGAACAGTGACTGTTTTCAATGTTTCCAACAAGCGTTCATGTTTTTTATGTTTTCTCTTCACACTAGATGCTTTCAGAGTTTTTACACCTCTCTCTTTTACTTCAATTGTTTCACCTTCATCTAAAGTTTTTTCACAAATGAAACAAACATTAACTTTATAAGCAGCCATAGCGATACGCGCAACACTGTCATAGGCTATGGGCACACTGAACAGCGAATTCCCTGCGTTCGAGGAGGAGCGGCAGATGGTATTAGTCATACGGCGGAAAGGAAAGAAGGGGATGCGTATCCCTCCGACCGTTAGGTAGTCCTGTCGAAGGATACAGCATATACATTCTTCGACGCATGAGGGTCGCGATTTTATGTGCTATATACAGTGGATTTAAAAAGGGTAAATCGGTGGTAGATCACATTTGGTTGATAAAACAAATTGAAGAAATGTGTAACAAGATAAATATAAAAGTACAAGCACTGTTCATAGACTTTAGGAAAGCTTACGACACAATCAAAAGAAAGGAAGTAATAAGAGCGCTAATAGAATTGAAGTTTTCAAACAAAATAATTGAATTAATACAAAAAACATTAGAAAACACAGCAAACAAAATAAAATTTCAAGGAAGAACATCATACATTTTCATTACTAACGTAGGACTAAAGCAAGGGGATCCCCTATCAACTACCCTCTTCAACATAGTATTAGAAGCGCTATTAAGAAGAAGCAATATAAATACAAACTACTTCATATCAAGACATGCCTACCAATGCCTCGCTTACGCGAATGATGTTGTATTTTTGTGTAGAACAAAAAAAGAACTCAAAAATGTAGTAGAAAAATTGCAAGAAAAAGCAAAGGAAATTGGACTAAAAATAAATGACAGGAAAACAATGTACATGATCATAGGAAACAATGGCAATACAGAAAATGAAATATTAACAGTTAAAGCGAATAATGGAGAAGTACATTTAAGAGCACAAAACGAGACAAAATACCTAGAGGTGAAAATTACAAAGCAGGAAGGGTATAAAGATGAAATAATAACAAGAATAGCTGCAGGATCAAGATGTGTAGGCGCCTATAATAAACCCCTAGAAAATAAAAATGTATCGAGAAAAGTGAAAGAATGTGTGTACAAAATCATCACAAGGCCGACACTAATATTTGCTGCAGAAACTTGGGCGACGGATGGAGAAATGGAAAAGAAGTTAGAAATATGGGAGAGGAGAGTCTTAAGAAAGATATATGGAGGTGTGAAAGAAGGAGAAAACTGGAGGAGGACAAACCAGGAGCTACAAGAGTGCTACAAAGACAAGTCGATAACTCTAATAGTGAAACAGTACAGGCTAAAGTGGCTAGGGCATATAGTGCGAATGAAAGAAGGTGATCTGGTGAAAAAAGTGTACAGTGCAAATTGGTATGGGAAAAACAGAAAACGCAGACCTAGGAAAACGTGGCAGGACTGTGTAAACAAAGACATAGCACTCTTAAATGTAAACAACTGGAAGGAGGTAGCACAAGACAGGGAGCTTATGGAAAGAAAAAGTTAAAACAGTAGTTAAAAACATTAGCCAAAGGTCTTCAGGCCTGTAGTGCTGTTATTATAATATACAGTGTCGGCCAAAAAGTCGGCATAATATGGAAAAAAAAATATTTTTGATTTTTCAGAAAAACTTTGTACGTCAATAATTTGTGCTTGTCTAACAACCTATCATATATACCGAGTGATTTTTACTTCTTTAGAAAATTGAGTTTCTCGAAATTGTCAAAATCGAAAAAGTGCTATTTTTCGGAAATTAAGTAATAATTCAATGAGGTTTTTTGAGCGTGTGTTATTTTTAGCTAACTAAACAATCTCAAGGCCAGAAAACCCCTATTTTTTTTAACTTTAGCTAAAAATAAATTTTTCAGTTTTTTAAATATTTTTCAAAATTTCACATACCAAGACTTAATATTAAAGTTCAATTTTTTTTATGTGAACACTAAAGAATTATAATTGGTGAATATAATATATGTTTGCATAATTTTTACGTTTTCTATGGAAGGCGCTTTTTAGGAGAAATATTTTTCAATTCTAATTAATATATATTTAAATTGCTTCAAGAAACTCTAATCTAACCCTGCTAATGAAATACTGTTACAAAAATCCTGTAAATGTTCCTTTACAGTAGTCTAAATAAGGAGATTTTTTTTATCCAATTACATGTTCTAAACAATTTCCTCAATTTTACAACTGTAAAAGAAGATTTACAGGATTTTTGTAACAGTAATTTATTAACAGGGCTAGATTAGAGTTTGTTGAAGCCATTTAAATCGATATTAATTAGAATTGAAAAATATTTCTCCTAAAAAGCGCCTTGCATAGAAAACCTAAAAATTATGCGAACATACTACTTTTCGGTAAATAATAAAAAATCTAAAGAAGTACCTAATTAACATTTTATATTATATTCACCAATTATAATTCTTTAAAGTGTTCACATAAAAAAAAATTGAACTGTAATATTAAGTCTTTGTATGTGAAATTTTAAAAAATTGAAAAATTAATTTTTAGCTAAAGTTAAAAAAAATTAGAAGTTTTCTGGCCTTGAGATTGTTTAGTTAGCTAAAAATAACACACTCTAAAAAAATCTCATTGAAATATTGCTTAATTTCCGAAAAATAGCACTTTTTGACAATTTCGAAAAACTCCATTTTCTAAATAAGTAAAAATCACTCGGTATATATGATAGGGGCTAGTTAGTTAGTTAGTTAGTGTTATTTTTGGGGAGACTCTAGCGAGTCTAGCAAGTAGGCCTTTATAGGCCCTTTTTGCCAACCCCATGAACAAGGTCTAGGCATGCAGAGTACCAGGTACCTTTGTCCTACTTAGAATTTTGCCGAGACTAAGGAGTTCCAACCTTAGCAAGAGATCTTTTACATGCTACACATCGTAGTAACATGGAACCCACGGCTTTACATCACTTCTGAATGTTGGCATTCTGTAGAGGTTTTCATCCGGATTTTTTTATTTTTAAAAACCTCGCCGGGATCGGGGATCGAACTCTCGACCCTTAGATCAGTAGCCAGAATGCTTACTACTGAGCTATGGAGCCCGGCATGATAGGGGCTAACTAGGTTTTAGACAAGCACAAATTATTGACGTAAAAAGTTTTTTTTTAAATCAAAAATAAAAATGTTTTCCATATTATGCCGACTTTATATATATATATCACAGCATTAGGCTGCAAACAGGCGTCTTGGAAAAAATTTGCTAATAGTTTGCGTTTTAGACTGTTGCAGTTCGTAAACTATTAAACCTAGAAAAAATATGCTTTATACAAAAGTGGTAGGAAATTTCCTCATCTACAATATTCATTTAGACATTTTTGTAGTAGGACCAACTGAAAAGGAGATATTGCAAAAAAACTGGTTTTGGCCGCCATTTTCCTAAAACAGCGACGAGAGCGGAGGCTCCCGAGGTCAAAAACTCAGGGAATCATTCATGACCTTGAACCCAATGACCCTGTAAAAGATCAAAACTCCCGGATTTGATGTAAAGCAGCCGCCTTTTTTATTTCTTTTGACTGGGCTAAATTGACTATCGCATTATGTGAATACAACAATCCCCCACGTTGTGTAGGTACTTAACATGCTGATTTTGTAGAAACAATTATATTTGGCCCTTCTTGTGTAATTTGTGATCCCGAATTTTTGAAAGTGTGGTGTATTAGTTTGAGGACATTATGAACAAACTTTAAAACCAGCATCAAGGTAAATCTAACATCACTTTTATTTTTACTGTAAAAAAATTCAATATTAAACACTTTAGTGCTTGGAAGTGCTCAAGAAGACCCTTAGCACATAAGGAACTCTTTCAGTTGATAGAGAATTGCTATCGAATATTGAATATCTTAGTGAAGAGAATGAGGATGATGATTGAATAGTTTTAACCAAGGATAAAAACTGGTTTTTGAAATATGGCTCACCATCATTAAATGTAATAAAGCATATAATTTTATATCGTTTAAAGATATTTCTTAGAAAAATATACAGAAGAAACACATTAATCCGCTCGACTTTCCAGTTATAAAAAAATAGGTACCTATCGTTGTTAGACTCCTAAGTTACACACAAACTATATTATTCTTAGTTTTAGTAGTTACTTATGCAACTTTATTACCTATCTATATCAAACAGAAATTTATCTTAGGTAGATGCCAGGCTTTAAAAAACTGCAAGCTTTGATTTACATGACATGGATTATGCACAATCAGATCACAGTTCTGTTGATTGGGGTGCTTAGCCACTTCTTTACTATTTATATTGTTGCAATATTTATAAGAACTCTATTAATATGCACATTGATTAATATAAACATAAGTTATTACAAATCCTTATTTTGAGTTATACTCGTCACTTTTTACCTTTCAGTGGCTTTATCAATCTCCGAGCAATGCATGAAAAATCAGAATGGAAGTATTTTATTTTCTACAGCACTTACGCTTGGCTTTCGCCTTTGGTCATAGTGGGGTTCGTGTGGAGTCTCAGAGAAAATGTAAAGCCGAACAGCTGGTACGACCCTGGTTTGAGGGATGAGCAGTGCACGTTGAATGGTAAAAGTTGTTACTTTATACATGTTTTAAGCTATTCTATTACTGTTGTCTTATTTCAGATGGCATTCCAACTTTAGTCTATTATTATGGACCACTGGCAATCCTTCTAGTTGCAAACACAGTTCTGTTTATATTGACAGCCTGGAAAATAAGAAAAATTCAAAGAGACACCCTTATTCTCGAAGAAAGAAATAACAGCATCTCACATAAGAACCACAAGGAGAGGTAAGTTGTTCACAGTTTTAGCTGGTTTAGATTTCCTAATGGAAAATATTTATTGAAAGCGTCCACGACGGCTTAATTCTTACCTACTTTATTGTAGGTAGGATTTCAGAGGTAAAATCTCTTGGTAGGTACCTACCCTCTATTAAGCGTCGTTCTAAACTGTTGCTTTTTAGCTCTTCAAATATTGAAATCCATTGAACTCTAGGAAACACTTGTTTTAGATACAAAAAACATAGATGTAATGCTTGGTTTTATTCAATAGCTTTTTCGGTTGCCTGACATACTAGTGGCAAAATAGCATCTTGCTTTTCACTATTTGCTCAAAAACCTGTGATCCCCCTTCCAGGTGTTTGCTATAGTGAAATTCTCTTGTAAGTTTGCTAATGTGTTCAGTCCCCATTTTATTGACAGATCTGATAAGTAACTAAGCCGTTTTTCCTTCATCTCTTGCTTTGTTGTTGCGTTTTAGTATTTTCTCTGCTTTCCAATTTCTTAATAAAAATCATGTTACACCAATTTCAGACTTGTTAAGACTTTGGTTTTCTCTCCGGTTTTAGAAGCATGTTATTTTTTTATGCTCAATAATTTGTAACGAGGCTTGTATCCAAGATCCAACACAATCTTTCTTTTGCATTTGCAGATTCTATGTATACCTGAGGCTGTACTTGGCCATGGGGATAAACTGGTCCATGGAAATCGTGTCTTACGTAGTGAGCTGGAAATTTGCGAGTGTACCGAGGTCCGTGTGGTACCTGACCGATTTCTGTAATGCAGCCTTTGGAGTGGCCATCTTCGTTATATTCGTTTTTAAGAAGCACATTTGGAAACTGCTGAAACAAAGGTACATCAGTTTGTAGTGAAATAGATATTAAAGACCGTCAATAGTACCTATAACTAATGTGCGTAAGAATGATGTATCTAAAACATTAATTTACAGATATCGCACAGTAACAAAAAGGAAAATAAATTTGAAAAAATCTGCCACTTCGCTTAATTCCACTGAAAGTTCTTCTTCACGGAGGTATTAGATAAGAAATCTTCAAACGCTAAATATTTATTGTTATTAGATATTTTTAATGTTTTCTAATAAAGTATTTTTATTTAAATTTAATTTGTTCTTATCACCTGTCAGTTGTGAATACACAATAAATATTTGAATTTTCAGGTTCTAGTACATATGAAAAGGTAAAGAGTACCTTCAGAATGCTCCTGTAGCAACAGGAAATTTCTCTACGTTTACCTAGAACCTACTACTTTTAGGAAAAACAGAAATTAATTTGAATAATAAAGTATTACTGGCAAACTGTTCTTGATATCTTATATTATAAGAGCCGATGCCGGCCGTCCAGACCGTAAGCACAAGTGGCGCCGGCACACGCAGCATGAAGGGCCTGCATACTAGCAAGTGGCGCGCGCACATGCCGACCGCGCACAAGTGGCGACGCAGCAAGCATTTGTAATGTTAAGGCTGGCAGGGCCGGACGTCGGGTGGCTACCAGCTTAAGCAAGAATTTTTATTGTTAACCGTTTCTTTACGCTGGCAGGGCCAGACGTAGACTGGCCAACGCATTCTAGTAGTATATTAAGTATTAAGAACGGTAAGTACATTTTACCGATCGAAGACAATTCTGTGACATAAGGGTATAAGTCGACTTATCTCATTTCTGATTTTATTGATGTCCAGAGCAATATCGGGCATCTAAATACAAGAGGATATAAGTCTACATACAATGACCGCATTGTTACAGCGAGTTTTCTAAATGGGATATGTAGACTTTTTCCCTGAAAATTCACTAAAAATTGATAAAAAAACAAATTTAGTCTATGACAAATAGATTCATGTGAACTAATACCCCGAGTCAAAGATTTTCGTAGAGTTATCTACAACGCCAGAACAGCATATGTTAACTTATACCCTTTTGCCATTTCATAACTTTCAGTTTTTGTTAGAAACAAATAACTTATGTACACTTATACTACGAGTGCATCTCCATGTAGGTGCAATAGCGTGTTTTAGCGGTCCAGTTTTCCAATGTTATTATTAGTTATTATAGTGTAGTTTAACGAATAAGTGCCAAAATGTACACACGCTCTTGTGCGTACAAAGTTTTGCAGAAGTGCTGTAACAAGAACTTCACCGGTAAGTTTACACATAACCTCACATTATTAGAACTCGAAACCACATATGCTTGTTTAATTTATGTCTACATATGCTGTTTTGTCATAGTAATTATTTATCAGAAAATACATATTCCGGGAAATTGCTAAACGCTATATGTCAACTTATACCCTTTTGCTATTTCATAAAATGAATAAAAGGAAATGCGGTAAGGTATAAGCTTCGTATTTATTTATTTTCTAGTAGAAATAGTTTTAGAATCAATAGCAAAGCAAGCTGTAGTCAATAAATTCACTTGATTTTTTTGAGTACCAGCTAAAAGAATTAAATGTTGTTCTGCCATCTCCAGCAAAATAGTTAATGTTCCTGTAAAATGATCATTTTTGACTTATACCCTTTTGCCTTTTCAACACAGAATTGTTATCTGTGGCGGTCATTCCTTAACGTTCGTGATGCTTATGGGGTTTTTTGCACGATAGAAATGTATTTTTCTTCAAATGTCAGTAAAATGTGACATATACCACCAGGGCAGCGCCGCATATTTTGGTTGCCTGTGTGCTGATATTTTTTGTTGCCCCTAACTCTAGTAGTACTTTCAAAAGTAAAAAAAAACGTCAAACTCACAAAGAAATTTCCTATATTAAAATACAGAATAAAAATATAAAATAAAATACAAAAGAAAAAAAAAGTTTATAACAAACTTTAAGAAGTTTAATACATAAATAAAATGGCTGAACTTTTAACAAAATAACAGTAAATATAGGCACAAACATATGATTAGAATAAATCTAAGTATTTACAAGAACTCAACGCGCCTGGTTTTTATTTCCGAAAACTTTTTTATAAATTCATGAAGTTGTAGTTGCTCGGCATGTTCATGTTCTATTGAAATTGTAGCCATATTGACCAGTCTAGTTTGGGTCATGGTGGTTCTCAAATATTTTTTTATAATTTTGAGTTTTGAAAATGATCGTTCGCTGATGCTACTGATACAGACAAAGTTAGTAAAATTCTTAGCGCAATCACAGTGTTAGGAAACGTAGTGCATAAACTGTTTTCTAAAATATATTCCAGTACGTTAAACGCAGTCATACTAGGTCTTAGCATATACTTCAAAACATTTATTTCTTGGTAAAGTTCTAGGGCATCAATGTCCGTTTCATTTCTACTACTGTCAGACAGTTTTAGTTGTAGGTCTTTGCAGTTATTGAAAATGGCTTCATCTTCAACTTCTTTTAAACCGTGCACATTATAAAGAAAATTAAACATGCTACTGTGTTCTTTTAGTAGGTCAAATCTATTATTTAAGTAACTTAAAGCCGTGTCGATTAAAATCTAATAAAAATTAATTTTGAAATTTAATTCGGGAGTATGCACACTTTCATCTGAATGTTCATACTGAAATTGGGTTTTCTTCGTCGCACAGTGAAATTATCGATAAATTTTGGTTCTACCTCCATCTCTTCAGCTATTTGTTTTGCAGTATATATACAGTCGGAAAAACCTTCATCGCTACGTTTTGTTTGAAAAAATGTGATGAGATTATTTATTAAGTCCAAACATATTCCAAGATTTAACGTTGGCTGTTGGATCATTTTACTTATAACATTAATTTTTGACAAAATTTCATGCCAAACTGCAATACAGCAAATAAATTTAAAAGATTGAATTTTGGCTGCTAAACACTTGGCTTGGTGGCGCGTAGTAGAATCTTTAGTTGAATCTTCTACAATATCTAGTAATGCGTCGTGAATTTCAGGAAGTTGAAATCGCAAAGGTAAAACTGATTCAATTCTACTCTCCCACCTTGTTTGCGATATAGGCTTTAACGTTAAACTTTGTATGTGAGTTTCTAAAACTCCCCATCTTTGTGTGGACGAAGAAAAAAATACAAACAGCTCTTGAACTGTATTAAAAAAATCAACAGTTTCGAAATTGATTTTTGCAGCGTCATTAACTACAAGGTTCAGACTGTGTGCTGAACAAGGCACGAAAAAGGCACGAGGATTCATGTTTAAAATTTTTCTCTGTAATCCGCTGTGAACCCCTCTCATATTCGCTCCATTGTCATAACCTTGACCACGCATGTTGTAAATGTTCAAATTTAGATCCTCCAATTTTGCTATAACAAATTCACTTAACCCTTCACCTGTCGAATTTGTAATAGGGCAAAAACCTAAGAAATGTTCATGGACTTCTACCTTTCTAGATGTGGTGTTTAGTTTTGCGAAACGAATGATTATCGTTAATTGTTCCGTGTGACTAGCATCGGGTGTGCAGTCTAATATTAAAGAGAAATATTTTGACTCTTGTACCATTCCCAAAATAGATTCTTTTATTTCATTTGACAATAAATTTAGGATTTCGTTCTGAATTTTTTCGCTCAGATAAGTGGGCATATATTTCAAACTTTTTGAAGTTTTAATTCGTCTTACGTGGGCTGACATAGTAGCATCGAATTTAGACACCATTTCAACAAGTTTTAAAAATTTCCCGTTATTGGCATCAAAAAGTTTATTTGATTTTCCACGAAACGCGAGATTTTGACGAGCCAAAAATTGTATGAAGTATATAATTCGTTCTATCACGTCATACCAATGTTTTTTTTTCAATGTATACCACAGAATAAACACCTAACGGATTTAGAAGCGACAGTCGCGGCGGCGCCGAGTAGCCGATTTCAGCTATGGCGGCCATATTGAAAGAGAGTAGATCAAAAATAATATGTTAATGGCACTGTAAGTCTATGTAAAATTCGAGGTTAGCAGGTTAGGTTTTGCGTCAGTCTGTGTCAAAACTGACGCAAAACCTAACCTGATAACCTAGAATTTTTACTTAGCGTTTTAGAACGGTAAGTAAATTACTTATCGTTCTGTTTATCTTAGTAACCAGTAAACATAACTTACTGATTTGGCAACAAACGCGGTAAGCAAGTAAAATAGTTCTATCGTGCGAAAAAAATATTTCAGAGAAATCAACCAATACAAAAACAATTTGCGGTTTTTCAAATTCCTTTTCGTCAACCATACTATTGAGTAATGACAGTTGTTCAATTGCTTTTTGATTAAATATAAACAGGACTACGCGCGCTATTGCGTAGTCTATCCTATTCAATTTACCACCATTTTTAGGCCTATTACGTTGGGCCATTCAGTTCTGTTACACACCCCGCCCCTGCCTCCCCTTGCCGTCCACCTGTACCAAAGAAGGAGGCCATCGGGGCTCCGCCCCTCTCCAAAAGGGCCCTCGGAGCTCCGCCCCCTCCAAGGCGCCCCTCGGGGGCCGCCCCTCTCCAAGGGGGGCCTCGGAGCCCATCCCCTCTCCAAGGGGGCCCTCAAAACTCCGCCACTCTCCAAGCGCCCCTCGAGGCTCCGTCCCTCTCCAATGCGACCTTCAGGGCTCCGTCCCTCTTCAAGAGGCCCTCGGGGTTCCGCCACTCTCCAAGGAGGCCCTCGGGGATCCGCTCCTGTCCAAGGGGACCCTCGGGGCTCCGCCCCTCTCCAAGCGGCCCTCGGAGCTCTGCCCTCTCCAAGGAGGCCTTCGGGGCTCTGCCCCGGTCGCGAAATCGAGGCGACGGGACGGCGAAATGCATGCAAACGCAAATGCCGCCGCTACCGGAACCCGCATTCAATCAATCAGGGACATTGCGTCTGCAGTTGTGACGGACACACACGTCTGGATCGTTGTCCTTTATTATATAAAGGAACTTGTATGATATGCATGTTGTTGGATGGTTTAAGATTTATTGAATCGTGGTTTATTATACGAGGTGTTTCAAAGTTATACAGAACAAATATAAGCGCGTTATCATACAGCAAAAAGTAAAAGAAAAATCCTTCTTCTTTCAGTGCCTCTCGTGACCGAGGTTGGCGATCATCAATGCAACCTTTACTTTGTCAACAGCTGTCCTAAACAGCGATGTACTGTTTATCCCATACCACTCTCTAAGATTTCTTAACCAAGATATTCGTCTTCGGCGGACACTTCTTTTGCCTTGGATTTTTCCTTGCATTATGATTTGGGGGATTTGATATCTATCATGTCGCAGTACATGCCCTAGGTATTTTAGTTTTGTTTTCTTGATGTGCCGTAGTAGTTCTGGCTCTTTTCTCATTCTATGGAGCACTTCCTCATTTCTTACTCGATGAACCCAGGGAATTCTCAACATCCTCAAAATCCTAAAAAACATATTTCTTAAAATCATTCATTTCAAAGATCATCTATATTCAAAATCTAGAAATCGTCATCAGTTACCAAATAATCCAAGTGAAGTGTTAAAGAATGACAATATAAGTGAACTTAAGACTATCAGATTTATGTTATAATGGAAACTATACAATTTATTGTAACTTTATCTTTATAGGGAGGTAATAGCCTAGCTGCTGATGCGCCATTAACCAATTAAATTAAAAAAAACAGATATCCTTGATCAAAAAATTAAAGATAGTAATTCGTATTTAAAACGTTTATGATTTAGTAAGCTTGTGTTTTGTCCTAACACAAGTTTTTTTTGTTTACATACAATATGTGTGCGTGGTTTATAGTAAGCAGTAAAAAAATATAAGCATGCGTTCCAAAATAGTTTATTTTAGGTCTAGCTTCGATTAATTTACAAAAAAAAGCAAATTTAGTAAAATTTATAGTAATTTTTCGTAGTGCCCTTCTTCTTCTATGTCACCCATAACAATTCTGACAGTTGTAAGTAAAACAAACAGATATTTAAAACAAAACATCAACCTTCTAAATCCAAATGTTTTAAAAACGGATTGCTATCATTAATTCTTTGATCAAGGATACGTATATTTGAAATAAATGATTTTAGGACATGTTTATTAGGTTTTTTTTCTTATTTTTTGCTCTAGACCAACGTTTTTATATTTATTTTATGCAATTTTTAAACACCCTGTATATTCAATAAAAATATTGAGGTGCAACCTCTTTCCGTCAAATTTAGGCCTCTTTGAAACGTTTTAGACCATATGTAGATATACTTCCTTCAATAAAACAAATGCAATATATTTTTGCTAAATTACATGGTCCCTAATTTGTAGATCCAATGGCTCATCTCTTAGTACATATAGGATCTCTAGTACGGGACAGATAAGGGTTTAGGTTTTGGATAGGGCACAACAGCACATCCTCCCTTTAGAAAAGTATCCGGTGTTTAGGTATTTGTTAGCCCAAGAACTGTTATGATGATCTTACCGGGTTCACCACTTTGAAATTAAAGTTGGTTCAATAAGATATAACCGATTGTGGAAAACAATAACCTTCCTTGTTATTTAGATTAGAACAAATTACAAACATAACTTATAAACACATCAATATGTTTTCAAATACAATTACTAATAGCGATTTAGGTATAGGTATAAGTAATTAGAGGCTAGAGTATCTGACCCGCGCTCTTGTCTTAGTCAGAGTGACGCAAGACAGATGGGCAAGCAATGATGGAATTGAAGAATATCTACGTTTATATAGGTTGCTTGTGAAAGGCAAATGATTCTCCATTCTTTTGATACAATAGGATTGTCCAGCTCGGACACGAGCTATAACTTTCGCCTTGCAAAGGAATCCCATTTTCCGGTTCGGGTTTACGATTCATTATTCGCCGGCAAGGGTTTGCTGTCACTTTCCTCTGGTCCATTGTTATTGGAGTCGGACGTCTGTTCGTTTATTGCTCCCTGCAATTACGTCTATTCCATGATGCAAAAGGAGTAGGTGGAGATCATGCTGTGACGATACGGAATGCCTGTTGTGTACAACATGTAGCGCGACGTTTGGAAGGTTCGTTACATTCATTGCGTGAGGACATTACTTAAATCTGGCGTTAAAGAGATTTTTTAACTGCAAGCACACAATTCATTTTGACACTTTCACCAGAACGGTCGCACCCCAAATTTTCACTTTTATTAGTGTTCCCGGTGGCATTTCTACAATTCTAATTGCGAAGGGTAATTCCTGACGTTTTCAGGCAGTTTGACACAGCACTGCTGCAGGTGCAATAATCTATTTGCACTCACTTCATTTACACACTGATACGTCTCATTGCTTCGAGTACACGGTCACTGATGTTTTTTTTATACTCCTGTAAATAGGCGGTCTACTTTAGGTGACATTTTGAAGGACTAAAGTATGAGATAGACCAACAACACCACACACCAACGATATACAAACACATGACTTAAAGCTAGAACAATAGGCCTAAGTACAAGTGAACTTGATTCACCCTCCACCCAAAAAAAGTTTAGTTTTTCATTTTTATTTAAATGAAAATAAGCAGTCAAAAGAGGTTTTAATTCTGATTTTGAAAATATATAGTTTGTTGGGTTTTAATACTTAGTAAAGCGACATTATATATAAGTGTACCATAGTATGACTTTGTTGACTAAGAAAAGCGTAGATACCCCAATCTCAGCACTTGGCAAAATTTTGAGCTAATGGTTATAGGAAACTCCACTTGTATTTTGTTGACGTTTCGATTTTTATTCAAATCACTATCAAGACCTGCAGAAGAATTAACAGCGTAGAAAGTAATACTAGCTAAAGCTCTAATTCTTACCGAAAATACATGTTCCGTAAGATTAAGTTAATTGCAAGCATGTGCAGGATAAAAATGTTTTTTCCTTAATATTGATTCACTTGAAGCTGCAGGTTTGTATGCAGTTACATGTAATCAGGCATGACTTTATGTTATGATTTACAAACCACATTTACAACGAGTTTAGAATTAGTTAAAATACAATAAATTCAAACATTGCTAGCCAAAGTTAACAACAGATTTCAATGTGCAGGCCGGTCGAGCAGTTTGACTGCCACATGCCCATTTTACAATAGCTCCATTCATACGAGAGCAGTCCGAAAACTAGTTTGCAGGTACGCCGTAGCTTAATAGTATATTAAATAACAAGTTTTATAAGATAGCTTTTATTGCACGAGTCCAAGTTTAGAACACGAGCCATACAGTGGGGAGTGTCGTAAAAGACGAGTGCGATAAATTACTTATGAAACGAGTTTTTTACTCATTTTTTTCTATTTTGCGTCGTTTATGACATTTTCTTATTCCTCTTATTTATTCAATGATCGGCCTACGGCCTGTTCCTTCTTCGGTTTGTCCTCATCTTTGTCTATAAGTTGTCACTCCATCTTTTCTTTCGGTTGCCCTATGCTTCGCTTTTCGTTGGGGGATTTATCTCTAGCGATTTGCACCAATCTATCGTTTGTCATCCGACTTATATGTTCGTTCGATTGTTTCTTTCGTTCTAGTACCCAATCATTTATATTATCTAAGTTACATGATCGGCTGATATTTTCATTACGTGCCCTATGTAATAGTGTTTTTTTTTAGATCCGACGCAGTACTTTCATTTCTGCAGTTGTTTTGTTTTTGACGTGTCTGGTCTTGTCTCTGGTGTGTATCTTGTTAGATCATTTTCGACCTCTTTCGTTTTGCTCAAAATTACGTTGAGTTAAGGCCGCTTTAATATGTTTTTTTTGTCTTGATAAATTTCTAAAGACGGCCCTGTTTAAAGTTCAACCCTGGATCTTAAAGCTACATGTTAAATTCCTTTTTTGGCCCAAACAATAATGCGTTCACGATCCGTAGAATTCGTCTTAGCAAGCATTCTTCGTTCAGTGCACAAAGTGCGTATTAGTTTCGACAATCAAGCGTTGAACGCCTAAATAAATCAAATTCTTTATGTTAAGCAGTAACGAAATTCAGGCCTTGGAGTTTAGTGTTTCCTGTCAACAACTTCTAAAAGTTCTTGGAAAATAATCTTTGAAATTCGACACCCTGGGATTCGTTGCAACAGCAAAAAATTTCTTCTAGTACGTTCTAGGGGCAAGTGAAATAAGTTTCGATAAACCCTTAGTTAACCATACATATAGAATTATTAGTTTCGGAGTTCAAAACTTCCTTCTAATAGGCCCGCGAGCTTCAGGGGATTCAGTATTCGACACTCACAGAAGTCAGTTGTGTGAAGTCTTGCACCCCCCCGGCCCTCGGAAGCCGGGGGTTGCGCGGATTTGCGCTTAGTAGTTTTGGAGAATCTTGTGAAGCCACTAACCGTGTTCTTGTGGATTTTTGAGTGCAGTCCGAGCCTTTGAAGTTATCATTTTGTGAGTGTTTAAAAGTTCGCGCGGCGAAGCATGTAGTGAGAAGTGAAGTTAAGTAGCCGGCGTCGTTACGATAGGCAGTGGCGTCTCATATAGTTTTGCTTCCCAGGGGATGCTTTTGGCTTTTATTTGACGATTTGTTAAGAGGTCATCTTGAAGCCTTCAATAACTTTTCCTGTTAGGTGTGGAAAACCATTGCTTTATGCAAATTTAAGTATCAACGCCGTGCTTGAATTAAATAGAGTGCTCGCCGCGGGAGACTCGTTTTCTGTCATTTTGCTGGCTGCCGTTCTTCTTCTACCACCTTTGATGGGTTCCTGCCCACCGGTCTGTCCTTTTTGGGGTTTTTCGCAGCACCTCCACCCCGTCTTGCCAAGCTTCCCCGAGGACGAGTTTATAGCAGAAACTGGCGACGTGCTTACAGCTACCAGGTAGGAGCTATGTATTACACCAATTGTGTTCTTGTGCCTAATTAAGGTGCGACTATATTTCTTGTGTGTTTTCCGGGAGTTCGTAAATATTGTGCCCGTTCACCTAAGCTTAAGCCTATGTTTTGATTTGCTTGTTGTTAACCAGGGGCTTCACCCCTGTTATCTATTTCGTTTTGTCCGTTGTGTAACAACATATTTAGACCATAAGGTAACTTTGCGTGGGAGCCCCTTTTATATTCATGTAGGGTGTGCCTTTTTTTCTAAGCTTGAATTCACCTCCGGGTGATTATTATCAATGTAAAGATTTGTGTAAACTTTAATTCTTTAAATAATAAACCTATTAAAGTCAATTTGATTATTTGTTGAGTTCTGAACCCCTTCTGGGTCATTAATTAATCCAGTGTGGCAAAGGCCGAGTGTAATTTGCAATGTAAAGCTGAAAGTACGCCTGTTTCATAAGCAAGCCTCAAGCCCTGGGCCATTCAGTGTTCTTT
>CALNHX010009513.1:0-17953 GCA_940337035.1 Agriotes lineatus | reverse complement strand
ATTATTATTATTATTATTATTATTATTATTATTATATCACTTAACATAATCAGGGCGAGCGCGTGGATTTCGTTGACATAACAAGGTGACATAAGACGCCAGGTTCACTAGCACTGGTATTATGTGGGAACTGCCTGTAATATAACTTACATAATACATTGTTTCAATATTTGTTAATTCTAATGTCTTACGCTTTGAGTCAGCTTATGATTTTATATTCTTAGTTTGTTTGCAGCTACATAACCAAATGAACATCCATAGTTAATTTTGTAATATTGCGTCATATGTCCCATCTAACTAAAATACTTATTTTTTCAGTACAGCTTGGCTGCTAAAATTGGTACTGTACAGGTCAGTCTTTTCAAGGATTTTTATAAATGTCTGTACCGCGATCTTTAGCTTCCGAAGCATTAGAAGAAATAATCTTTACTCATTCTAATGTGGTAGAAATTAATAAAGGTTTATGTTCATGTTACGATAAGCATTCGACTTCTTCAATTGTATGTACATATTTTGGGTTATCGGCTAACTTTTTTCCTTCATAAATAATGAAATAACTAGCAGCAGTAGTAATTTTCAACGTTAGGTTATTTATCGAAACCATTCAGGATTATTTGTATGCATTTCTTTCTGTTATAAAGTTGCAACCTAGTTCGGAAAATAAATTCAAGCAGTTCTACAACTCATCGATAGGTTTTGGAGAAAGGTACTGTCCCGACGATGACCATATCTGCGACGATTTTATATTAAGTAAGTACACTACTTCCTTGACCTTGAAATTTGACATGGAGAAGAATAAGTCAAATCTCTCCATTACTCAAAGACATCGGAAGAAAATGAAAAATTGGCTGCGAATTAGGTTATTATTTATTTATAACGTTTATGATGTACGTATATTTTATTAATTAAGATGTTGTTTTATAAACATTTATATTTTATTCTAGAATTTAATATTTGTGGTATTGAATATTATTTCGACTGAATGGATTTAATACATTAATAAAGATTTTTACTACCGTTTTTCTAAATAATTGTTTTATTTACATTAAAAGTTGTACTGTTGTAATTTTCTATTTAAAAAATAGTTTGACGGTCCCGAGTGGTGTAGCTTGAACAAGCGTCCACGTTCGATCAGCAGAGTTAAGCAACGCTGTCTCTGGTCAGAACTTGGATGGGAGTTCCACGGCTGCATCTCTCGGCGCCTCGTGGTACGGCTATCACGAAAAAAAGTTGGTCCGGCGGTCATACAACATCATGACAGTCGTTAGTGGGGTTGGAAGTCCTCATAACTGCACAGCGACGCCTGTAATTGGCCTAACGGCTGTTGGCTGAGTGCAAATTAAATAATTAAATAAATAATTACTAATGTCTGATTCAGCATTATCAATTAATACTTATGAATTATTTTTATATCAAATTTTATTCACAAAATAATTGTTAAATTAATGAGATTTGAGGGTTGCCTATACTCGCCATTTAAATTTTGCGCTTACGCCATTTAAAATTACCGCTCATTGTGTAATTGGGCCACCTCGTCGTCAAGGTGCAGCTCTGTGAAAAAATGATGGCGCGTTGCCAACTATTAGCATGGGAATTCGCTTCTATTAGGTATCGTTCTGTGGTCCAAAGTTCGTGAAGTATTCCGTATTACTCTGTATATAAAGTATTGGGGGCATTCAGATGACATACCAGTTGTATAACTGTTGAGTGAAATTTTCCTAAATGCGTATAAAATCGACAACTAACTTAGCCGCTCAATCGTAGCGGTCGCCATTTTTTGTAGCGCATTTCAAAACCGTTCAGTCGCTGACTAAAATAAGTAGAAAAACGCTTAATAAGTTGGATGTGTTTACCCCGCAAGATGAGTAATTTACAGCTTAGTGCACTACTTTTATGGAGTAACAACTAATACCAATGAAGTGGAGTTTATTATACAGTTTAAATTCATTAGCGGAAATTAAATATTACTTACTTACCAACACTATCCATATAATTGCTAATGATTGTTACATAGTTCTACATTGAATACATACACTTTTATAGTATACAAATTTAAACAAATTTAAATAAACATTAATGGGTAATTATTGTTAGATATTACCAACATAATTACCTACTTTCCTACTACAATAATTGCTCTTTAATTTATCTTACTAACCTTGTCAAATAATGTTGATTGATTCATTTGAACAAAATATCACAATAATTAAACTTTAATTTATGTTGTATTGTATTGTATTTTTATTCATCATAATATACACCGTTGTGCTTAGATATGTCACAATTCCAGTTTAAATATAAAAATTAAAAAAAATACAATGCATTTACAGAAATAGTCAACTGCAGAAAAATACAATAACAACAAAAATACTAAAGTCAATAAAACAAGACAGTCTTAATTTTCAACAAATCTGAAATCGGAAAGTTTATAGTAGACATTGGCCAGAAGATGTTTTTTAAGCTTAACTTTGAAGAGTTTTGTTGGAGCATTTTTGAGAGTACTGGGAAGCGAATTAAATAATCCTATTCCGAAATTATTTCGTTTAGTGGACGTTAGTCTCTGCTGCGGAACCTGTATATCGCCTCGACTGCGGATGTCGTAACCATGGGCATCGCCGTTTTTTTGTATAATCGCTATAATGTTCTTTTATGTGTAATAGATTACAATATAGAATTGCTGACGGTAGCGTTAATATGTTATATTTTTTAAACAATAGTTTACAACTGTCTAACTGACTCGCTCCCGCCAACACTCTCAAGGCTCTTTTTTGTACAATGATTTTTTTTTAATATGTTATTGATAGTAACATCAGTTATAAATATCATAATATACACTGTCCTCCAAAGAGTCGGCATAATATAGGAATAATGTTTATTTTGGATTTTTCAAAGAAATTTTTAGTCAATAATTTGTGCTTGTCTAAAAACCTATTTAGCCTCTATCATATATACCGAGTGATTTTTACTTGTTTAGAACATGGAGTTTTCCGAAATTGTAAAAATCCTAAAAGTGTGGTTTGTCCGAATTTAAGTAATATTTCAATGAAATATTTTTAGAGTGTGTTATCTTTAGCTAACTGAGCAATTTCCAAGGCCAAAAAACACTCATTTTTTAACTTTAGCTAAAAATAAATTTTTTAAATATTTTTAAAATTTTACATAGCAAGACTTAATATTAAAATTCAAATTTTTGTATGTAAAGACTTTAAAGATTTATAATTGAAAAATATAATATAAAATGTTAATCAGTTATTTAGATTTTTTATTATTTACCGATAAGTTGTATGTTTTCATTAAGTTTGCGTTTTTTATGCAAGGCGCCTTTTAGGAGAAATATTTTTCAATTCTAATTAATATCTATTTAAATGGTTTCTAGAAGCTCTAGTCTAGCCCTGTTAATGAAGTACTGTTACAAAAATTCTGTAAATGTTCTTTACAATAATTGTCTAAATGAGGATATTTTTCTTTATCTAATTTACATGTTCTAAAAAATCTCCTTATTTAGACGACTGTAAAAGAACATTTACAAAGCTTTGTTTACATTAGTTCATTAACAGGGCTAACTTGAGTTTCTAGAAGCTATTTAAATAGATATTAATTAGATTTGAAAAATATTTCTCTTAAAAACCGCCTTGCTCAAAAAACGTAAAAATTATGCAAACATATTGCTTTTCAGTAAATAATAAAACATCTAAAGAAGTAATTAACATTTTTATATTAGTTTTTCCAGACATAAGTCTTTACATAAAAAACTTTGAATTTTAATATTAAGTCTTTGCATGTGAAATTTTGAAAAATATTTAAAAATTGAAAAATTAATGTATAGCTAAAGTTAAAAAAATAGGTGTTTTCTGGCCTTAAGCTTGTTCAGTTAGCTAAAATTAATACACTAAAAAATCTCATTGAAATCTTACTTAATTTCTAAAAAAAATAGCACGTTTTGGATTGTGACAACTTAAAAAAACTCCATTCTCGGTATATATGGAGTAAATAGGTTTTTAGACAAGCACAAATTATTGACATAAAATTGTTTTTTGGAAAATCGAAAATAAAGAATTTTCCCATATTATGCCGATTTTTTTGGCGGACACTGTATATGTTTTATTTGGAAATTTTAACAGAAATGTAAATACATTGCTTATTTAACGTATTATTGCAGTTGATTTCTAACTCTTAACACAAGAACGCAACATTCAGCTGTATTTATCAGTTAAAATAAACAACTTTGACAGTTAACTCAACGCAAATTGAAGACGTCCATTCAGTAAATCTCAATCTGAGCGCTTACTCAGCACTCATTTTACGGCGGTGTTGCCAGGACGGCGATTTTTCCGTAAAATCTGGCTTATTTGAAGGCGATTTAGCGGTGAAATTAACTATTTAGTGGTTAACGAAAAGTCTAGCTTTTTAAAAAATTGCCAGCCATAAAACTGAAGAATTATAATTTTTCAAGTACATGTATATTTATTATTTTATTGTGTATCATAAGATTTAGCCAACTGATGTGAACTGACGCTGAATTAGCGGGCTAGACGTTTTTTATACGATAGCATGTTGGAAATATCGGATGACAATAACAATAATAACATGCATTCGGCAAAGCTACTATGTTTTAATTTTACTGAACACGAAGTCTCAAATGAAATTTGAATTGGTGCAGGTAACTTAGTTTTTGTTGGATACTAGCAATAGTGTTTATTGTCCATGTCTGAGGTAGGTTATTAATAGTTAAACTAGCAGTCCAGTGAGACAAATGTCTCATTTAATAAAACAAAAAAGACCGTTTTGCAAATAGAACGCGTATTAAATAAAAACTGTGCCCAGACCTGGAAGGTGTCAAAGTGGTTGCCTAACCGATCGACGTTTTAAGGCGCAGATGGTCGCAGATCCGTTTGGCTGCTGAAACATTTTTATTTAATACGCGTTCTATTTGAAAAACGGCCTTTTTTGTGATTTATCGAAAACCGGAAGTGTCACGTGACTGAAATTCGATTCCTGACCTGACATGACTATTCCAAACATATAACTTTCATAACTTTTTTCTCTATCTCTTACGGTTTGGCTGCTGAAACAGCGTCCCGGACAGACAAAACGGCGTTCCAGACAGACACGTCTATTAGATAGAGGTACTTATTTCTAAATTATAAGATATTTCTTTCTTGCTAAGTATTTATATGCGCATAGTTGGATAAATCATGCCGAAACCACAATATTCCCAAACATTTAGAGACACTTGGTTAGAAGATCATGAATTAAAAAATTGGCTTGTTGCTGTGGATAGCACTCAGGGCAAAGTAGCTAAGTGTAAACTTTGTGGTGGCATGTTTAAAAGGCAATAAATATTCGGACTTAAAAAGTCATTCGAAAGCAAAAAAACACAAAGGTAATGCCCAAATAATTGTGGGTAATACACAAAAGAACTGAAATCATATAATAGAAAATTGCGGAAGGCAGAATCGCGTTGTTTGTTGTTTGTCACACCGTCGTGTCCTCTACAGATCATTTGGCTCCTCTGTTCAGAACTGCATTCAAAGGTTTGTTTTTGTTAATAACAGGGTCATTGTTTTTAACGTCAATATATTGTAGGGGCAGAATCAGAAAAATTACAGATAGGAGGAACGTAATGTACAGCGAGTATATAAAACGTATTGGCGCCATTTTTTATTAAAATGCTAAAAGAAGATATGTATTGGCAATAGTTTCTACAGCTTCCTAATCGATGAATCTACCGATTTGACTGTAACGAAATATTTAGGGTGCTCTGTAATTTATTATAGTGCAAACGACTGCAAAGTGATTACCACTTTTTTCAGTTCAATTGAATTAGAAACTTGTGATGCTTCCGGGATTGTTGATGTACGAGGAGCGTTCAAATATAAATTATAATTTAATGTTTATTCAAAAACAAACACAATGACTCTAATGTATATCATGTCATTTTCCACTCATCTCTTTTAATAAACTGGTGCCATGTTTCCGGAAGTTTCTGTATTCCACAAGAAAAAAATCTTTTCGCTGTTTTCACACCCATTCCCAAACAATTTCGATGAGTTCTTCATTACAACGAAGCATTTTTCTCCTAGAAACTTTTTCAAGGGCCCAAACAAATAAAAACTGATGCAGCACTGTCCAAAATGTGTGGTAAATGGGGCAGCATGGTCCATTTCAATTTTTGAATAGTACTCAGCGTGTGAATAGCGAAATGGGGTCGAGCATTATTCTGTAAGACACAGACGACGATCGTTTCAAATAATTGCATTTTACTCTGTCAACATCCTCTTCTGTTGTCAATGTTTTTGAACGGCAAGAATCTGGTTCATTCACGGCACCTTTGCAGCCATCTTTAAACGCTTTACTTTTTTTGTAAACCCTTATGTCTGATAGTGATTGTGCATCAAACTGTCTTTTAACTCTTACACAAATTTCTTATGGTTTGATAGCTTCGTTGATAAGAAATTTACTAATAATGTGTTGTTCGACGCTTGAATCCACTCACACTTCACTCATGCTTGCCAATTGAACAAAAATTAATTGTGACGACTTAACGACTGATTGAAGTTAGAACTTGTGCCAGAGCATTAATTAATGTATACAACTTCTGTGTATGTCTTTGTATTTTGGTGCAAAATTTATTTAAACGCTCCTCGTGTTAATGAAGTTATTGAAAAGTTTAAATTTATACATGCGTAAATGCAAAGAATAGGCGCAGATAACGCTTCAGTGGTGATAGGAATAAATAACGGAGTATATGCAAAGCTCAAAGAATGTAACCCAGATTTAGTACATACGAGTATAAGTTGCCTGTGCCATTCTTTGTAGTTAGCGGCCTCATCGGCCACAAAAGAATTACCTGGTAATCTGGTGGTTTTATTTACCCTTACTGGTTGCACCTGAAAATAAGAAGCAATGCATTAATTCGAATACATTTAATGCATGAAACAAATATACAACATAAAAAATACAGGTTCGCACCTAAACCGTGTTGCTGTCGGGTGTAAGGGCGGAAGCATTCTGCATTGCGCTGCCCTCGCTTAACGTGGGCGTCTAACTTTCTGGTACCAAACTACTTAAGTCAAATGTCGCTTCTTCCGCCAAGGGTGTGGTGCCAAATTTAAATTTATGCATAGATAGAAACATACCCCCCCGTTGAAAGGATGACTTTCAACGTAAAACACATACAAATAAGTAATAATCAATAAATATCACAATAAAAATAGGCATCTTAATCTAGCTATTTACAATAATTTAATCAATACTAATCTACCTTACGCTAAACTAACGCTAAACACTACTAACCGGAAGTACTCAAGATTTTTATATTAAAAACTCTATCAAGTATAGCATAATTAAAATACATTCTAATAGTGTGTTACCGCACGAAAACGTTACAACGACATAACAATCCAGGCCCTCAAGTGTGCAAAACAAAATCATACGCTCGAGAGCCGGACTTGCTATCCACGACACGATAAGACCACATGATCGGGAAGTAAACCGAAAATACAAGACCCCAACCCTGTTAAGATGGCGGCAACAGGAAGGCTTGCTCCAGCTAGAAACTCAACCGCGTGGGCGGGTTCTTTACGACCTTTGAGTTAGGGCTGTACTCCGATACGCGAGGTAAATGATGTTGAATAAAGGTACGCCACCATTTTTTTGACTAAATCGGGAAACAACAACCGCAAGACAGGTGAGATTACTTTGAAAATGGAAGTACATAAACCACCTGGCTACTTTTACCTTGGCAGAGTTCGGTTGGCGAGCTATATACAGTATCGACTTACCTTACAACAATAACTCAATAAAGCAGCTGAACACAAATGAAAAACATAAGTACTTGACAATGAACTCTATTGGAATAAATAAAATATATGTAGGTGACAATGAATATGAAATTGACTAGTTAAGATAATCAAAGAGGTTAGTTGGTTAAGAATTCGAACACGTTAACTTAAATGACACACAACAAACTTGACTGCAAATACATTGGGGTGGCTCAAGGGCGAAACTGCAACGAGTTACAATTCGGTAAATTTAGCAAACAGCAAATACATGGTTACAACAATAAATGCGCTGAATTGTTCAATACTCGATGACGTAGCGATCACTTTTGGTTATACACAGTAAAACTAATTTCCAAAACTTGTTACCTGAAGAAGATCAGCTGGCTGCATAATTACGAGCGGCACGGTATGTGTAGTCGCCTTTCCAAACAAACTGCCTCAAGGTGCCTGAAGAGATTGAACGACGGCGAAATCACAAGGGTGGACGTGGTGCAGAACACAACCTCGATGGTGTACGCGATAAGGGGTTGGCCAGATAAATTAGAATCCCCGAAGAGTAAATAGACGACGTAACGACACTTCCAATACAGGAACCACAGGGTAACGTGCGAGATTTAAACAACACGACGTCATACTTAAATTAGCGTTGGTTCTATGAAGAGCTCGTTAACATCCGCGACAGCGATAATTTTGGAGTCTCGCAACCCCACGAAAAGAACTCTCGACCACACTAACTTAACTTGCTTCAACTGCACCCCAAACGGTTAATGTTCACAGCACGAAGAACGCCTACGATTTCTCACGTAACGAAACCGCTCCATCACTTAAGAAGGCACTCCGGTAAGTTCAACATGTCCTCATAAAGCACAATTCAAGGAACACATTACTTGAAGCGGAATTACAAGGTTTATTACAAGTCGACCCCGGTTGAAAAGCGACGCGGACCGAGGGTTAAAAATCAAATACGTTTGTTATAGTTCAAGGATCGGTAGGAAGTGACGCTTAAGTCAAATTCGAAATTCAACTGCCGTTAACGCAAGCGCGTGACTACGCTCCGTTCTTGTTCCACTCGTTAGGTTTAGGAATATGACGGATCGAAATGATGAAACAGCTTTACTTAACCAGGGGGTTCACACGTGAAATTACACCCGCCTGTTCGGCGTCAAGAACCACTTAATACGTGATAATGGCAAGATGACATCATTCATGCAGAATTCAACGGCCTAACAAAGGTCCTTTATCAAGCGGCTTACTGAGAATTTACGAACAAAGAAACTGTACTGCTTGCAGCAGGTCAAGTTTTAATAACATTGCCAAGCTAAAGATTTGGACTGATGAATCGGAAATAACTTTCGTATGAAAAATAGATATTGAATACATTACTAAATTGCGAAATTTTACTACATGATTCGGAAAAGATACTAAAATCTGAGGAAATAGCTAAGCTTGACAAATAGTTCTAACAAGTGAACAGCTCTGGGTTAATTTAAAACAACCAAGCTTATCTTTAGCATTAGGTGTAATTTACTATCCTCCAAATTCATCTATTAAATTAGGTGAATTTGTAAAGGAATTTGAAGAATCGCTCATGATCATATTACTCATGTGCGACAATTTAATAAATTGTCATGGGATTGTAGTGTTAATCGTTTTACCGCCTTGCTTGAAGCTTTTGGCCTAACTCAAATTATTGATAAGCCAACTAGAATTACGGCAACTTCTGCTACGCTTATTGATTTAATAATTACTAATAATTTAGATATTGTGAACGATTCTGGTGTTACTGACTTTCAAGTTGCTGATCATTTTCTTGTATATTGTGACGTCAATGTCCCAGCTGACAAGCCACGAACGCTATACAAAACTTACCGTGATTTTAAATATTTCAATTTTGACAGCTTTTCTGCTGATATGCAAGTAATTCCTTGGCTAACTATATTTTATTATGACGATGTAGACGCTAAAGTAAAATTTTTAAACGACAACTTAATCCCGTTATTTGACAAACATGCGCCTTTTATCACCTCGCGTATTACCAAACCCAAACCACAGTGGTTAACCGACAATTTAAAATTGTTGATGTCTTTGCGTGACAAATCTTTAATTGAATTCAAGAAAACTAGGGAAATAGCCCATTGGAATTATTATTAAACTTTATGCAATCATGCTACATACGTTGTTAGACTGGAAAAGAAAAAGTATCTGAAACATTTAGCAAGCTCTTCCAATTCCAAAACATTTTGGAGAACTCTCAAAGACATGAATATTTGCAGTAACCCAAGGGTTTATATCATTCCAGAAAATTTGTCAAATGTAAATGATATAAATGATTATTTCATTGATTGCGTTCCTAATAATAGCACTCCCCCTCTAAATTGCATCTCATTTTACAAAAATAATATAAAACCTGAGGTGGCTAACACATTCAAATTTTCTTCAGTGTCATCTACGGTAATCCTTGAAACTTTTTCTGCTCTTACTTCCAATTCTACTGGATTAGATCAGCTAAATATTAGATTATTGCGTTTATGTTTTCCCTTTTTGCTCCCTTATATTTGTCACATTATAAATTTTTGCTTTGAAAATAGCATCTTCCCTGCCTGCTGGAAGCAAGCCTTTATCATTCCTTTGCCTGAAGTTAGTAATCCTACTCAACTTAAAGATTTACGGCCTATCAGTATTTTGTCGGTTTTATCCAAAGTTATGGAAAAAATAATGAATTCTCAAATTAAACTACATTTGAATAAATATAAAATTCTTCCAGATACTCAATCTGGATTTCGATCTGGACATAGTTGTACAACGGCTCTTTTAAATATTACAGACTGCATTATTTCTGAACTTGATAAAAATAAACTAACTATTCTTGTATTACTAGATTACACAAAAGCATTTGATACTATAAATCATGACATACTGTTGGCTATTCTTTCTTTTATTGGGTTCACTTCTAACGCTGCACTATTAATTAATAATTATTTGTCTCACAGATTACAACGTGTTCGCTTATCAGATGAATTTTCCAATGCTAGGGAATTAATAATAGGAGTGTCACAAGGTTCTATTCTAGGGTCTCGTCTGTTTTCCATATACATTTCTAATTTGCCTAATTCCATTAATAATTGTCAATCTCATTACGCAGATGACACCCAGTTGTATTATTCATTTGAACCAACTAATATTTGTGTAGCAAATGTTTTAGTTAATGCTGATCTTATGTCACTTGTTGATATCTCTAAAGATCACGCTTTGAAAATTAATCCCAGTAAGTCTGCAGTTCTTCTTTTTGTGAGGCCAAAAGTTAGAGATGAGATTCTCTCTCAAGTAAATATTAAAATTGACGACATGACATTACCAGTGTATAGCGAATCTAAAAATTTAGGAATCGTTATTGATTCCAATCTCCGATTTAAAACTTATATTAATAACCTAATTCAAAAATCTTTCGATAATATTAAACTTTTATATTCTAACAGACACTTTTTAGATTTTCGCACTAGGGTTATGCTATGTAATTCACTAGTGCTTTCCTTGTTCAACTACGAAGATGCTGTGTATGGTCTGTGTATCGATAAAAATTATTATAAAATACAAAAAATACAAAATGCATGTATTAGGCTAATATACGGTATAAGAACATTTGAACACGTGTCGCATAAGCTCTGCATTCTTAATTGGTTGAACATGGAAAATCGCCGGTTATTACATCAGGCTTGTCTCTTTCATAACGTAATGTTTTTCAAAACTCCTGCTTATCTACATAAAAAAAATAGATATAGCACTGAAACCTCAATTTAAGGCACCGCGGTCTGTTAGCACTACAATCACACAGTGCTCAATTCTTTGAAAGGTCCTTTTCATATGGTGTTGCAACTATCTACAATAAACTACTAAACTATCTTAAAGCCTACCCCTCTTCGCGATTTAAGAAACACTGTAAGCTGTACTTGCTTGGTTTGCAGAACAGTGGTAGAGGATTCTGATGTGCTACGCTCTTAATTATTTTCTGTGTTTTATTAATTACGTGTTTTTGTAGAATCGCCGTTCATGTTTATAAAATTTATATATTGTTTTTATTTGTTAAGTGGAGGAGCAGATGGTTTTTTGTAAGAGCCAATCTGAACTTCGCCCTTGCACTTTATTATAATTTTTTTTCATTTGTGTAGTAATATGTATTTCATTGTGTGCAATAATAGTACATTATGGGACAAGTGGTTGAAATAAAATTTTAACGTTGAGAGTGGTTTTTTTCAACGAGCGAAGCGAGTTGAAAAAAGTAACTCGAGACGTTGAAATTTCATCAGCCACGAGTTGCATATACTATTTTTTCTACGAATTTTAACAAATTAATGCACTTTAGAAAAAAATAAACACAAAGTGACATTTCTCTTGTCAATAATTGCATGTCAAACAGTTTGAAATCGCGGTAGTCGGAACATTTCAATCTCTAGTGGTTGAAATGCGATTTCAACCACCAGAATCAATGTCAAAATGCCTGATTTCAATGTCATGAGTAGAAAAAGACTATTATTATTATTATTTTGAAACGGCCCGTTTTATGTTGCCCTTGGCAGTTCTTATTGTTATAACGCGCACATCTGCCCCTGCGTGCACTGCCACTACACGTCCCAAGACCCAGGAAACGTGTTGTCGTCTTTGACGACCACCAATGCTTTTGGCTGAAGATCGAGTGCTCGAAGCCTTCACTTAGACACTTAGTGCGTTGCTGCAGCTCCGATATACCTATATCCTTTGCACTATCGTTCCCAAAAGTTTTGAACTATTTGTTGAAGCCTTTGGAAGAGCGAAAGGCGATTTTCAGGAAGTTGCCTTACATCGTTATCCGGAATGGCTACAAGCGACCTTCCGACCAAAAAATGAGCCGGAGTAAGAGGAAGGAGATCCTCAGCATCGGAACTTAAAGGAGAATCTAAATGGATATTCAATATGGGTTCTATTTGAACAAGCACAGTATTAATCTGTTCATAAGTTACCAAAGCTTTGCCAACCACTCTCTTCGAATTATGCTTAGTTGAATTGATACCCGCTTTCCATAAACCGCCAAAGTGGGGAGAGCTAGCTGGAATGAAGTGCCACGGCAGTCCTTCTTTCTGAATTGACGCAGACAAGTTTATTTCTTTGTGAAATGTGTAATTTTTTGCGATTTTAATCAAATGCATAAGTGCTTCATGTTTTTCATCTACATTAATGGGACCTATCGCGCAGGATTCTTGGGTTTTTAAACAATTACTCTTAAATCTATAAGAATACGCGGCGACGCGGATTAGCTTAGCTAGATCGGAACATTTAGAAATATCAGTTGCGTGCGAGTTAATCAATACTAATGATTGGACGGATGTTCGCATTTCTAGTAAATTTTTTGATTTAAAAGCGAGTGTAGGTCACTCACTTTCTGAATCTACCACTCATTGAGGTCCGTTCCACCAAATATTAGATAGCTGTAAAATTTTGGGATTAACTCCACGTGATAACAAATCCGCAGAATTATCGTGAGTGGGAACGTGACATTATTTTCCAAATGCGGTTAATTCTAAAATTTTGCATACTCTATTGGCAACAAGGATCTTTACTGCACTAGGAGGTATGTTTAGCAAGCCTAATACTATAGTTGAATGACACCAACTTCTACAAGAATTAAAAATGAAATCTGAGGATCCCTTCACCTTATTAGCCAATTTTGCTAAAACAAATGCACCGCATAATTCGATCCGCGGTAACGTTATACTTTTAAGAGGAGCAACCCTTGTTTTGACACACCAAAGGCGTGCAAATATGTTGCCTTGTTTATCCGTGAAGCTCTCATATATGCTGAAACCGTATACGACCTCGGAGGCATCAGAAAAAGCATGCATTTCAATTTTTATTGCTTTACAAATAACGTGACAAGGTATAGTAACTTCATTTAAATGTGAAAACTGGGTTTTTAACTTCATCCATTATATGTAAATGTGTGGCGGTACAGATTCGTCCCATGATATATTTTCCTGCCAAAGTTGTTGAATAATAATTTTAGCAATAACTACACATGGACTAACCAAACCTAGGGCATCAAATATCTGCGCTACTGCTAATAAAATATTACGTTTCGTAGCTGCCGGATTTTTCGGAGTGTCATTTATTTGATATGTCAATGTGCCTGCCCTAAAAGACCGAATCAAACCTAATGTTTTTGTGTTGCTGCTTAAAAACACATCTAAAATTTGGTTGGATGAATCAACAACACCGATAAACTTCAGTGTTTCCGTGGAGTTTCACACCTACTTGCGCAGTTGGAAGCAGCCCCGGTTTAATACGTTGAAGACCTGTTTGCACGTGTGAAGAAGAGAATCTATGGAATCCCCACCTGATATACAATAACCGACAGAAATAATTTGTATAGCTCTTGCTGCATCAGGTAGCTTGGCTTCACATCCTTTCGTCAATTTAAATAAACAACGTAAGGCCAAAAAGTATGCCGATGCTGTACCACAGGTAACACTGTTTAATTCCTATGCGTCTAAATGTGATTCAGAACTTTATCTACACAGAAGGCGTTGTCGTGGCCTTTGAGAAGGTTCAATAAAAATTTGCTATACATTTTTCAATATCGGCCCAAAACAACAAATGAACATTTCCTAAATCGCAGAATTATCGAAAGAGGATCTTTCTGTATCAGCGGTCCTACAATCTAAAGATTATTAATTGAATAGCCGGTATTCGTTAATGCAGTCCCGTCAAACACAACTCGCAATTTTGTAGTTACGCTATCTTCTCGCAAAACTCTGTGGTGAGGCATAAAATATGACTTGCAACTAATGTAGTTAATGTTAAATACCTTTGACATATGCCACAATTCCTGGTATTTTGACATAAAGTTAACGTAATTTTTCTTTAATAAAGGATTAGAAAGCAGACGCTTTTCTAAAGCAAAGAACCGACATTTGGCCTGCTGCATCGACAAACTTAATTTTTTGATTGATTCTTTAAATAGAATCGATACTATAAATCTGCCGTCTTGATTTTGCCTTGTTGTTTAAACAACAAGTTTTTCCTCCTCAATTTCCTTTTGGGACCATGATTTAATAATAGGAAAATGTTCAATCTCGCAAAACTTGGCCACTTGAGTTTCTAAACTTTTACTCAAATGACAAGTAATGCTGGTGGGTTGTTTTTCGCGCACAAGCCCTGAAATAACCCAACCTAATGCTGTTTTCTGCAAAATGGGTTGATTTGCGTCTAGTCTAATTTGGCCCACTAAAATCAAACTCCAAAACAAATCTGCACCTATCAATAGATCAATGAGACCTGGCTCATTAAGTGCAGCATAATATTTACTTACTTACTTACTTATCCATCGTTACAATCTTTTGTGGATTCTAACCTCTTGAATTATTTTGTTCCATCGGGCCGTCTCCACCTGCTCTTTTCCAGTTGGACACATTAAGAACTCCGACGTCTCGTTGTACTCCGTTTATCCACCCTTCTCTCGGTCTACCTCTCGCTGGCCCATAGTTCGGTGTCCAGAACGTTATTTTTTTACAATTCTCGTAGATTTCATCCGGATGACATGGCCCGCCCACTTTAGTCTTTGCACTTTCACAAAACGCGTCTTTGCACTTTCACAAAACGCACTATGTCCCGCATATTTTTGTCGCTATCGCCCTTTCCGTCACTCTCAACTTGTTCTGCTCAGTTTTTGTTAGAAACGCGTAATATTTGCAGGTATTTGCAATTTGGAAACGTCTACGAAAAAATTAGAAAGATTTCCAGTGATCGTAGGCAAAACAAAACAAATGAGTTGCGCTACAAATACCTCGCTGAGATAATATTTTAGCTGTACATTTTTCTCGCTATGAGATGTCAAATGGTTTAATCCCGAAACAGAAAGCTTGGTATTTTCCAATTTTAAGTTTAGAGGGGTACAAAGCTGCGAGGTTATAAAACTGGATTGTGATCCACTATCCCAAAGTGCTCGAATAAGATGGGTTTTTCCAGCATAATTCGCAAGCAATACGCACATCGTAGACAACAATACCTGACCGTTAGCCATGTTTAAAGCTGACATAGCAACATTCAAACTTTCGCCTCAGGAGGCTGTGGATGGCTCTGCAGCCATAATCGCAAGCTTAACAAAATTCATTTAAAGATGAAGCAAAGTGTGGTGTTCAGCCCCGTATTTTCTGCATTTACTGGACTTATAGGATCTGTCAGGCCATTTTTAAATTCAATAATTACGTGACCAATACAAGAAACACATTCAATCTTGCTTCTTTGTCACCAACGAGGGGCGCTGTATGGTATCATGCAAGTAGGACGTATCACCAAGTCCAACAGTGGTATGGAATCGAAACTATGAGGAACTGGAAAGTTGGCATCAACGGGCTCACTCCAGTAACAATTACAGAGAATCCAGCATCCGAGACCTTATTAACATTAATTTCATGCAATTGCAAAAAAGAATGAGGCGGAGCATGTGGCTGCAGGATAAGTGGGATAAAGTGCTCTATTCTGTGTGGATTCTGTTATGACCAATCATGCGAAAAGTTCGCATCGAGAGTGGAAACGAAAAAAAGATTTTATCAATGGAAGTCCCGAGTCTCAGGAGCACAGACAATGACTTCGAAGATAACATAGAGGATGAAGACTCTCGTGAAGACTTCAACAGCTACCGACCGGAACCGTTAAAAAGTAAATAAAGTAAACAATATAATCGCGATAGTGAAACTTCGCTACACTCGAACATCTGTAGATTAGGCCTACTGGGGATACCATAATAACAAAAAGAGCCAATAACTCTATCTCATGATGGCGTTTATCAAATTATTATAATTACGTAACGAATAGCCAGAAATAATACAAGAAAATATTTAAAATGTGTACACTATTTTTTAGAGATATGTTGTTTTTCCGCCGCTGTAACCTCTCTCATATTAGACTTACAGAAAACAGTTAGATACTAAAAATGTCAATAATCTTGACTTTTTTAACTTTGAATTAGTCTTGTTTGACTAAGGCCCGGTATTACAATGCACAGTAAAACTGAAGGTAAAGTTAAACTTTACTGGAAGTTTAAACTGTAGGTTATTTCGTTAGCGTATTACAATCTGTTTCCGGCTGCTGGTTAAGTTTACCGTGAAATCGTTTGCGTTGGTAGCGCTGTCGACAAAACGCCTAACTTCCAATCTATTTATTTTCTGTTAAACGACGTTCAATTGGCGGTTGGATGTATTAGCAGATGTGTTATGTTTGTGGTTGTTTGAAATAAGAGCACATTCCTCTTATATTGTTAACATTTATTAACCATGTTTCTCCAGTAACCATAACTAAATTTACAAAGGAAGTAAATAAAAGAAGGGGAATGTGCCCCAGATTCTGTAGTTTAGCCTTATTATAAAATAACCAAGATACCTATCAGTGGGAAATGCTATAAGATGTTCTATATCATTTAATACTTGTTGGACACTGTTTTTGGATATTCGAAATCTATTAATAAATTCCATATCATTCCACAATTCTTAACCTCTCTCTAAATATTTTTGGTTGACCTGGCATTTCCACTACATTAATTACATCTTCGTCATCGGATAATAAATCTTCAAATATCTCGAATACGTCTTCCATTCTTTCGCGTTTTGTCAACAATACCCGATTTGTTAGGTTAGAATATGCCAGGTTGATGTAAACTGCGGTTTAAACTGTACCGATCGGACGTTTAAGTTTACTGGAAGTTTAAGCGTCGTTGTCTGAAAACTGAAGATTGTAATACTCAGTATTCACGAAATCTGCAGTTTAACTGTCAATCTCCAGTTTAAGCTGATATTGTAATACCGGGCCCTAGGACCAACCGTTGCGGAGTTAGTTGGACAAAGCCAGTTTTTAGCACGTTTAATCCCAGATGGCGGCTCGCGCGGCCCCCTTCCAAGGTCTAAAACTTGAATTTTTCAGAAACAGAGTTTTTCAACTAAGTTTTTATCATTTTTTTGTATTCCTATAGCATTTAAACCTTACTTTGTAGTTATACCTATATTAATCAAAAAATCTTATTTATGTTTTTATTCGAATATTTACTTGTTCAATACAAGCGGTTTCTAGATCTGAATAATCGCATTAGCAAAATATTACAGGTGCAAGCTGGCAACACTGTCCTACCGTAGTGGCGTCTGATTGCG